>JAUMHQ010000042.1:463596-476760 GCA_032361165.1 Enteromius paludinosus | reverse complement strand
AGTTTCCTGTAAGGGGTAGGTTTAGGTGTAGGGTCAGTGTAGGACAATAACACATACAGTCTGTACAGTATAACCCCATTACACCTATGGAGAGTCCCCATAAATCACAAAAACCAACATGGGTGTTTTTTTTTGTTACACTACTGTGTTTTCCTGACAGAACTCATTGTCCTGTTTTCTATTAATCACAGGCACTTTTTCCTCTTCTTCACTGACACTGAAACACTTTTTACGCACAAAGGTGTGAATTCATAACTGCGAGGCTCATTTGAGGAAGAGGAGATTTAGCGAGCACAATCTGTCTCCTGTTGTTTTTTTACGTGGTTTTAGTGTGTGTGTGTGTGTGTGTGAAACTGCTGATGATGGTTTAGATTCAGAAAGCCCAGCGGCAAACATCTGCTTGGGTTTCACACAAGAAAGCAAAAACAGCAACATCACACAAGCGTCATCTTTATTCTACATGGTTTTTTACATGCGCATGCACATATATTTGGGAAATCCATAACGCTGCTAAGAAGTGAGATTAATGCTAGTATCTCATGAGGATATTCCAATTTGATTCCATTTACAATTTTAATTTTGAATTTATCCAACCACCCTAATTAAAGTCTGCCATATTATATCTCTCATAGGCCAATTAAATCGAAAGTATTTCATATTACATTAAATATACAACAAAATAATCTTAAATTAATAGTAATAAAATACAAACTAAATTTAATAAATTTATTCATTATAGTAATATTTTATATATATATTTTATATATAATTAAAAAAGATCAATTATTATTTTAGTAATAAGTAGTAATTTATAGTTATACTGTATAATTAAGGGTGGGCGATATAACCAAAATCTTCTACCTCGATAACGATATATATCACAATATAGCAATTTGTTTCTGAAAATGTATAAAAAAGTATTCAGACACAAAGAAACTGTTTCATATAATGTAATTTTATTTAAACTGATTTGCAGCAATACTTTAAGTAAAAAAACAACCATACTATTTACTGCTATGTATTGTAATTTTAATGTTTTTTTTCTCAGCACAACAGGTACTAACGTCAGTTTTTAGGTGCGTAAAGCCACGTTAAGCATTTTTAACGTTAAGTGTTTTAGAACTTCCCGTTTCCACCACTTGCTAAAACAGTGCTCTTGCATATCTTGCAAATAAAAAAAATAAAAAAAAAATAAAATCAATAAATTGTAAAAGATAAAACTAAACGCATCGCATTATAATGTAAAGCCCAAAAAGTATAATATATAATTTTTGTTTTGTTTTGTTTTTTTTAATTAGTGCTGTCAAACAATTAATCAAATCCAAAATATCCAAAATCATATCCAGTTTTTGTTTACATAATATGTATGTGTGCATATTATGTAAACAAACGCATGCATGTACAGTATATATCTGAGAAATATATATATTATATGTGTGGTTTTTATATAATAAATATACACAGTACAAACACACACATATATTTATATATATATTATGCAAACAAAAACTATTTTATATCGCAATTAATCAATTTGACAGCATTATTTAAATCATTAAGGCCCGGTTTCACAAACAGGGCTTAGCTTAAGCCAAGACTAGGCATTAGTTAAATTAAGACATTTAAGCAACGTTTACAAAAATGCCTTAGAAGAAAATATTACAGGTGTGCTTCTTAACACAGAACAATGACACTGACATGTTTTAAGATATGTCAGAGCAAGATATTTTCAGCTGAGACCGCTCAAACATGCAATTTAGTCTGGGACTAGCTTAAGCCGTGTCTGTGAAACTGGGGGTAAAAGTGACAAAAGTAACTTAGATATAAAAATATAGAAAATGAGCATGTACAATCAAATGTATATCAAATATTGACCAATAAATATGAGGAGATAAATTAAATGGAACAGATATCCAGTATTAATAACCACCAATAATGATTTACGCTTTAAAAATCACCCTGGTTCAACATTTTTGGGATTTTCATTAAATGCTCACATATAAAATCATAAGAAACACATTTTCAATAATCCAATCAATTCCCCATTTTGTAATCAGAGTCACTGAATTCATGTCACATTACGTAAACAAAACAGGTTGCCAGTGCCTTTTTCTTGGAAAAAAGGCAATGTTGGGGGCTTGATCCATTAGGATTTAACTGGATTAAGAAAAGTGGGCTATATTATTATTTGTTAAATGCATTTTCCCCCATCCCCACAGCAGCCTCGGTTACATCAGCAGAGAAAATGATGAAGATTTACTAAAATAATGTGCACTAATGAATCACGCACAACAAGGCCAGAGGCATTCGTTGAGAAAGTAAATAGGGTCAATTTTAATTTCACATTGACTTTAAGGCATGAAATGGCTATTCGGGAAGCATTAGACGATTCAAATCTCATGCCATTCAATCATTAGAGCTCTTCCTGTCACTACAGCTGTACATGACATTTAAATGCGTTACTCTGAGAAATCATCTCCGGATGTGAAGCCAGACAGTTTGAACGATTGTTATTTTGAAGGTGAATATCGTGGCAGGTAAAAATGCGTCTTGTGTTTCTCATTAGATGCGAGAAGCAGACGTTTTCCCCCCCGGTGACCATTCAGCTGCCTGTAGCACAAGTTTATTTAATAATGCACACAGCGTAAATGCATTTCCTCTGCATTTCACCGCAGATTTACAGTCCGGCGTTCTTCGAAATCTCATCTCGTTACATTATCAAACATCTGTGTTTTATAGCAGACGGAGCAGAGAAAACACAGCTCAGATTGATAACAGGTAAACGGATCCGTGAGGTTCAGAGGTGCGCTTCTCAACCCCTGGAACGAAAAAACTGCGAATAATATTGCTAGAGTCAAGAGTGAATTTGGTGCGAAGAACTTGGTGGAAGACGGTGGTTGTACAACAAGCACTCGACCTAAAAAACCATTAGCAAAACTGGATAAAGGTACTAGGAAATGTGTTTATGCCATATTTCATTCAGGGAATTGTAGGCCTCTGAAAGCATAAAGCATCAAATATTGTTACTGGATTTTGTTTACACCTTTACTATCTGACTGCACTAACATCGATATTTCAATGCAATTTGTGATGTAATGGACCATTATGAACCATCGTGATGTAATGGACAAGTATTATTATTCACACAATTTTTCCTCAGTGTTTCTTGTGCTATGCTTGCTAAATCTTAAACACAATGAATGGCACATTTTTATATAGCGCTTTTATCTTGTATTGCCATAGACCCAAAGTACTTTACAATCATGTGGGGGGGGTCTCTCCTCAACCATCACCAGTGTGCAGCATCCCCTTGGATGATGCGACGGCAGCGACAGGACAACGGCACCAGTGCGCTCACCACACACCAGCTACAGGTGGAGAGGAGAGAGAGATACAGCCAATCAATGGATGGGGATTGTTGGGACATTATTATTATTTAACAATGAATATAACTTACTTAAAGATGATGTCACTTCCTCTTGAATATAGGATTTAAAGGAAGCCCGTTTCCGCCACTGAAAAAAAAAGAAAAAAAAAAGGTGATTGTGACTTTTTATTTCACAATTCTGACTTTTTGTTACAAATGCATGATTTAAACTGACAGTCAGAACTGGCAAGTCTGAGAAAAAAAATCTAAAAAAAAGTTTTGTTGTTTTTTTCTCACAATTGCACGTTTACATTTTGCAGTTGTGATTTTCTGTCAGAATTTGTGTGATATAAACAGTTGTCATACAAAAAAGAACTCACAATTCTAAAAAGTAAAAAAAAAAACTTGGAATTGCAAGATATATAATCTGGGGACATTGAAAAAAAGTCTGAATTGCAAGTTAATATCTCGGAATTCAATTATTTATATTATTATTTTTACAATTTCTAGTTTAATTCTTAAAATTCTGTTTTGTTTTGTTTTTTTTTCTTGCAATGGTGAGTTTATATAAAGTTTTTCCCAATACTGTTTGCTATTATTGTGTACAGTAAAAAATAAAAATAAAAAAGTAGATGAAGGGGACCTTGAAACAGCTACATTATCCAAATTTACATCAAATTAGTATTTTATTTTTATTTTTTTTGCTAATTGATAGTTACAGTTTAAATAAATTTAAATTTCTCTAGTATATGCATTTTAAGATTTTTTTTATTTCTCAAAACATTTAATTTTTATACATATTTTGAATAGAATCTGACTATGGAAAATGCATATGCTTTAAAAAAAAAATGTAACAAATTTTAAAAATCTGCATTCATATTTGAAATGTATAAATAATGTCTCATTTTATTCCCAAAATTGTGTGGTATTATGGTATAGTACTAACTGTATAATTAGCTTATTTTAAAAAGCAAGGACCTGAATGCACTAGTATCGGTTTGTCTTCATCAGGTTTGTCTAATTATAAATGGGATCCAGAGTCTCCATCTGCTCTCAAACACAAGAACTCCTGCCAAACAACACTCTCTGTGTTTCTCTCTCTCTCTTTGTCTGTCTGTTTTTTTTTTTTGTCTCCCTCTCTCTCTCTCTCTTCCTGCAGTCGATTGATCAACAGCTCCCCCTACAGGTTCGTAAAGAATCTATTTTTCTCTGGTTTCCTATGTGGCTTAGATTTCAGACAAAATGCTACAGATGAGCACACTGTGAAGACAGAGGATGTGGTATGTTTAGCATCTTTGTTCTGATTCCAGAAAAGTCCAGTTGATTGTCTCTCGTAGTTCAGTTGGCGCTGGTCTCTGTGTTGTTGTGGTCTGTTCTCTGCCAGATTCCCTCAGGAAACAAAGCAGGTGTTGCTAATCAAAAGCATCGTAAGTGCAAACTCCACGCCATTATTTTGGTTTATCTGTTTGTTGATGTTCTTGTGGTGACTGCGAGGCGTTTATTGACCCGTCACTGATAGTGTGTCCCCGCAGGGCCGCTGGATTGATGCCCGTCACTGATAGTGTTCAGGTCTGATACACACCTCATAAAACAAGCGAGCTTCATCAACTTGAGTCGAGGTCAACCAATCAGAGAAGCAACTTTTGCATCTTTTCTTCATTTGTCAAAATTTCCCTTCTAATACTAAAATATATTTTGAATGAATTACAACTAGCAAAGTCGACACCCTCACGTAAGATAACAGAGTAATAGCTAGTTTTGCCAACCTGTTATGTTCTCTCAGTCTCTCTGTCATTGTGTAAATAATCAATTCCTAATGCAAAACACATTTAACAGACACAAAGAAATTGAATTAGGTTTGTAATGCAGGGTGCACGGCGTACACAACTACCTCAGTCAGTGCCTCATAAGTTTATGACGAATGACTCAAATGCTCTGATTCATGACGGAGCTGGTCGCTTTGCTTCTTAGAACTCTTTACTGAAGCCTTTTCTGAAATGCCCGTGGAGAAAATGAATGAGGGAAATACTTCCCCGGACCAAAACGCTGCTGCGGCCTATTGAACCGAGTAACAGTCAACCCCTCAGTGCAGTTATTCAGCACGAACATAAAATAATGTGCGTACATGACTGACATCCAGCCATCAGAAACCGGTTGGTATTCATTATTGTTTTAATTATAGAAAAAAATGATTTATTCAATAATGACACATTAATTCAATAATGATGACATAAAAAATGATGTTCTGCATGTATTTGTGAAGTCTTGCGTAACCAGACTTTTGACACCTAGCATGTTTAGTCCACCTTGCAATTAAATTGTTCATTGCTTGCTTGTCCTGACATATTTTTGCAAAAAATAATTAATTAAAATTAATTTCCTTCAAACCCCTATCATTAAAATATAATCAAATTAAATGATATTTTTGTTAAATAATGCATTAGTAAATGTTACATAAAACATACATATAATATAAATAGTAATAAATAATCAAATTATAATAAAACATACAATATGATATAATAGTATATTTATTATACATATAATTATATTATATTAACTTTAAATTGTTATGTTGGGTTTTGACCACATCGTCAAGCGCTGATGCCAGCGAAGCTTGACCCTGCATGGCCGCAACTCCTGTGTTTGGTGCACCATCATGTTCTATGGCTGCCAGTTCAGAGTCTCTTCTCAAGATGGCCACCAGCCCAGCGTCTCGTCACAAGAAGGCCGCCACTCCAGAGCCACAGCCACATCTCAAGATGGCTGCCAACCCAGCACCGCTGCACAAGATGGAGGCCCCACCAGAGCCAATGCACAAGATGGCCACCTCTCCAGAGACACAGCCACAGCCCAAGATGTTCGCCAAGCCAGAGCCACAGCCACTGTACAAGATGGCTGCCAACCCGGAGCCGCTACACAACACAGCTGCCACACCAGAGCCTGATGCCACTTCAGTGTTCCCAAGCATCGTGCATGTTGCCTTTGAAGGCGTTCCAAGGGCATTTAAGGCTGATGTCACCATTGACGTCAATGCGTGTAGCAGGTGTCCCAAGAACTTTAGCCATGGTTATTTTAGAGACTGTCCCCCTATCCTCTGTGCTCCCTGTTATGGCGGTTGCTATTTTAAGTGTGTGGGCTGCACACTACACCCCAGAGGCCTCATCCGCCCACTAGCCTTTCACGGAGACCTCATCCACCCACAAGCCTGTCACAGAGCCTTCATCCACCCACAAACCTGCTCCAAAAGCCTCATCTGCCCCCAAGTCTTGTCCTCCCCAGACCCAACTAGGGAGGCTACCTCTGAACCCTCACTATGCCTAGTCACAGCCAGGGAAGTCGTCTACCCCTCATCTAGCCCTGCCATGGCCATAAAGGCCATCATCAAGTTCTCATCCTGCCCAGTCATGGACACGGAGACCGCCCGTGAATCCTCGTCCTGCCCTGTTCCGGCCTTGCAGCCTGCACTGTCCCTGCCCAAGAGGCCGTCATTAATCTCTCTGTGCTCTCTCTTACAGTCATGTCTGCTCTGCCCTGGTCTCCTGTGCTACCCTGGCCTCCTGCTCCACCTGCGCCGCTCTGGTGGGCTTCCATTCCGCCTGCACCACCTGCAGTGGGCTCTCGTTCCACCTGCGCCACCCTGGTGGGCTCTCGCTCCACCCTGGAGAGCCTTGACTCCTACTGATTTGCTCTGGAGGATTGTGACTCTGCCTGCTCCGCCCTGGAGGGTCGTGGCTCCTCCCACTCTGCCCTGGTGTCCTACGACTCAGCTCTGGCCTTCTGCTCCACCCTGGAGGGATTCTGAGTCGTTTGCTCTGCCCTGAAAGGCCTCTGTCCCATCTGCTCTGCCCTGGGGGGCCTCCGCCGTGGCCTGCCTATAAACTCGCAACTTGTTCCGTCTCGGCCGCAGAGGCCGTTGTTAACCTCTCTGTGTTCCAGTCCTGCCCGCTCCCCCTGGAAGGCGTCTGTCCCGCTGGCTCCACCCTGGAGGGCATCTGTCCCACTGCCTGCTCCACCCTGAAGGGCACTGCTCTGGAGTGCATCACTGCTGTCTGTGCTGCCCTGGAAGGCTTCTTCTATGTCACGATCGCCAGCTGGAGTGTACATGAACTCCATTAGAGACCACTCCAACTCAGCTATTGGATTCTGGACTCCATTTCCCATGTGTCCGTTGCCCCTTATGTCAACACGTCTTGTGCTACCTTTGTAAATGTACCGTGTTCTGATTGGTTTCTTGTATTGCATGTGTCTTGTTCTCATTGGTTGGTTCTGTATTGTGTTCCCCTCTGTCTAGCTTAAAAGAAGCCCTCACCCTCTCTCTCACGCGTATAATTGTTTAGCCTATTACTTGTTTTGTAGTTCCCGTGTTTCCTTGTTTCATTGTTTTGACCTTGGACTGTTTTCTAGTTTTTTGATTGTTTGCTGTCTGCCCTGACCCTTGCTTTGTTATCGGATATACTCTTACGGAAAAACTGAAGCAACAATTGATTCTCTAAGATCATTGCTCAAAAACACACTCCTGAAGGTTCCAGACCAGCAAAGTGTATACTGAAGTATATTTAAGTAAAGTTCAAGTATATTTTTAAGTTTGCTTTATGTAGTAAGAATACTTCAATACTTGTTGGGACTAAAGTTTCCCACTTTCTAATATATAAAAGTATACTTTAAGAATAACAGTAGGACTAGTAATCTTTGAGTACACAACTAGTATACATTAACGTTTTTAGCTTTTACTGCCTCTAAAAGTACATTTATGGGTATACTTATATAGATTTATTAATGAAATACTTGTAGGGGCATTATAGTCTCAGTAAACTACTAGTTTAGTAGTTTTATATTGCAAGTATACTCTTAAGTTTTCTTTAAGTGAACTTTACATCATACTTTAAGTATGCTACAATGTCCCTGTTTAGACACTGATGTGTATATTTTTATTATTTTGTTATAATATCTAAACATACAAAAGAAAGAACAAAAACATTTTATTCTAGCTTCATGCATTCTTTTTAATTGAATGTATTTCCAGAACGATTAGTCACATGATGTTTACAGGATGAAGGCTAATGGACAGCTCTCTCCAGATGTTTAGACTGATCAACACTAAACAGACATCTGATTGTAGTTCACATGTGTGTCTGCTGGATATTGACTCGCAGGCCGCCAGACTGTCCTTTAAAACAGAAAACACATGCCAGGGTCTTTTTTAACCAGTCAGAGTGTGTTTTAAAGAGAGAAGGAGAGAGGTTTACGTCTCTGAGGGTTTCCTGTTCTACTTCCTGCTGGGCTTCGTTTTACTCCTGGAGATTTTAGATGAGTTCTTTTGGAAAACATCCCTAAAACACTGCTTTCCCTCTCTCTCTATCTTTTTTTCTGCTCTCAGCATGAGAGAACAGGAGAATTTACTCAGACCCAGGAGGAGCTCGGTGATGGGGGAAAGAGAAATCATCATGAATACAAATCCAGGCCGAGAGAATTGAAAGGTCTCCTGTTCTTCTGAATGTGTTTTTTGTTTGTGTCTAGAGGGGCATCACGCTGTAATTATTGACTTTTCTTTGTCTAGCTCTTTTTCATCCTCTAAGAGAAAGGGAGGAGTGGAAGCCTGTCATCTATTCCCCAGCGACTCTCACTCAGGTTAAAATGCCGAAATCACAGAGCGGTTGCGGTGTGTTTAACACTAACTTGCGTGTGTGTGTGTGTGTGTGAGAGAGAGAGGTTGAAATCTGTTTTGAAAGGGTCATATCTTGGAAGAAAACTATTGCACACTGTCATTTGCATACCTGTGTGTGTATAAAATACTTGCTTGTTTTAAGCAATTCTAAACAGCTCAATGTAGGGCTATAATACACATAGGCAATTTAATTTTATATGGTAAATATCCAAAATAACACATATTTGAGTTATTCAGTTTCTAATTTTATATACAGGTGCATCTCAATAAATTAGTGTAGTGATTGCGACGAAGACGTTCAGATCCATGTGCAAATTTTTCAGGCAGACAGAACAACAGAGGCAAAGCAGAATCAAGGTCGGGGTACACAAGCAAATGTCGGGGGCAAGCAGAAAACAGTAAAAATAATATTTTGAGAATATAATCTTTAAAGAATAAAGAGCACCTAGCTCTTAAAATCTGGCAGTTTTATAGCGAAATACAAACAATATGTATATTATAACATGACATATATATTATAGCCTATTACTGTATAGCTGAAATGGCTTTAGTTTAAACCGGCAATGTAAATCAGTCATTTTCCCGATTACAGTGTGACTCCATTATAAATTAGTCTATAACCTTTTTCCCATGCCTTCTAATGTTCCTTCACTTGTATATCTTGCTATAAACTTCAATCTGAGCTGTTTTATATCAAAAGCAACAAAGCGGAAGATTATTGCGATGGCTGGGTGTCTGACAAGCACTGACCCCATGGTCATTTAACCAACTTTTGAGCTCACAGTGTGGGTAGGTGCCAAATCCTGCTGGAAAATGAAATCAGCATCTTTAAGAAGCTGCTCAGCAGAAGGAAGCATAAAGTGCTCCAAAATCTCTTGGTAAACGGATGCAGTGACATTGGTTTTCAAGGAAATACAATGGACCAACACCACCAGATGACGTCTGTGTGTGGTGGCTCTTGATGCCTTGACCCCAGCCTCAGTCTATTCCTTGTGAAGTTCACTCAAATGAGTGTCAATGATTGTCTTCTGGACAACTGTCAGATCAGCAGTCTTTCCCACAGTTGTGGACAGTAACGAAGTAGTTGTACTTTTTTATTTTTAGCAACTTTTACTTCACTACATTCCTCAGCAAAGGATCGTACTTCTTACTTCACTACATTTCATGAATCATATTGTTACTTATATATCACGTGCTCAGAGCGAGACGCAGACGAGAGATTCATTAACAAACTGATTCTTTTAAATTATCCTATTCAATTGGTACGCAAATCGCACCAAACGATTCATTCTCGAATTTAAATGATCCGATTTCAGCTATTCTCGAGTCGACAACTCGCTTATGTGTCTCCAGGTCAAAAAAACGTTAATATTCCCTGCTGCTGTAATGTTAGCTGTTTTATTAAATTGCTATGCATTTAGCCCTACGTCTGTTTTTATCTTGTTTATCAACGGTATACATTTTTATATTGTTTACATCAACTAGCCAAGTAGACAGATATGAATGTTTATTCATAACCATATACTGAAAATAAGTCTAAATATTGTTATCTAACGTTAACGCTGATTGTTTAGCTAACAAGCTTGCTGGTGCTAATTTACAGTCATTTATAGATACTGTCCAAATATTTTTGATATATTACATAAAAGAAAAAGAAAGGATGTGATATTCAGGTACAGTAACTACAGTTATTATCAAAGTGTGAAGTAATGCCCTCTGGGTGCATTTGGCCAAGAGTGTTTACAACACAGACAAGGTTTGAGAAGAAGAAAGAATATATATATATATATATATATGTATATATAATATTTTCCTTCAAATGTTTTTCCTAACTTATTCTCATGACATATGTAACGTATTGTGACGTTCTGCAAAACAATAGCCTAAGCTTCAAAACACTTTTTTCTTACTGGTGAAAATTAGACGCTCAAATTTGTTTTCTCTCAGGTACATTTGCAGTGAACATTACTACATCATGCTCATCAAAAATTTCAGGTATTTTGAGCAGTAAGATTATAAAAAAAATATGTGCTGTATAAAATTAAGTAGACTGTATAAAATTGCAAAATAAATCTATCAGTACTTTTTTGCTTAAGTACATAAAAAAACAAATACTTTTGTACTTTCACTCGAGTAAAATTGAAAAAGGTACTTTTAAAAGGTACTTTAAAAAGTACTTTTACTGGAATGTTATTTTATAGTATGTACGTATCTGTACTTTTACTCAAGTACTTGATTTGTTTACTTCTGCTTTCCCATGATTGTGGAGCCTAGTGAACCAAACTGAGAGACCATTTTGAAGTCTCAGGAAACCTTTCCAGGTGTTTTGAGTTGATTAGTTGATTGGCATGTCACCATATTCTAATTTGTTGATATAGTAAAAAGGTGGAGTTTTGTTAAACGTGAGCCTACATCCTCACAATTAAAAGAACTTAAACTTAAACTACTTCATTCTGTGTGCATTGAATTTATTTAATACACAAGTTTCACAATTTGAGTTGAATTACTGAAATAAATGAACCTTTACACAACATTCTTATTTATTGAGATGCACCTGTACATATAGTATATACTGTAATGCTAGAGGTTGAATGGATGTTTTCCAGTCTGTAATTTATAAGTATGTCTGTCTGGAATGAGCATCTGACTCCACTGATGAGAAACCATCAGCACATCCACTGATCACTGTGGCAAACAGCCATACACATGCAGGCCAAATGCTGGCAGAACACTCACTCGATGCTGGCAGTGCTGTGAGCTTGAAAATGTCATTAACAAACATTAATAAAGACAGACCCAGACACATAGAGATCAGAGGCATCGAATGCCACTTTATGTTGACCAAAGGCTGAACAGACAGCTGTGTAAAGTGCACAGACCATCTCTGCTTGTCCTGATCTCCAAATCTCCTGTCAAATGGCCCAAACAGAGGCACGATGGAGATTGATGGAGGCAATGGATTGAAATGGTGCAAAACCGTCTTACTTGGAAAATACTGTATTTGCTTAAAGATGTATGATAGACACGAAGTGAAGTGCAGACACAAAAACAAGCTGCTAACCGCCTCAGTGAAATCTGTCCAGCAGAGGGCGGTGGTCTCAAAACTACCCCTGCTGCCCGCTAATGCAAATTCATTTACCCCAAGTTTGTTTTGGAGTAAGTGTTGGTAAAAATCCACTTTAGACATTCTATGAACTATAAGTAGCTTTGCAAATACATGTCAGCAGCCAGTCATTAGAGTAGACTAACACTTATGGTCCTCCAGCAGATATATCGGTCCTTCCAGATGTACTCATTTGTTTTTACTTTGTAAAGGTGAAGTACCACTGACACGTCTGTTTTTGTCAGACTCATCTGGTTGTAAACAGTTGAAATGAGCTGCTTTAAATACCACTAACATTTTTATTCAAAAAGTTCTCTAATGAATATTTTCAAAAAGTATATTGTTTTTCATCAGTGTTCATTTTGACAGCACATTTTAATTTAGTCTTAATCTTTTGACTAAAATGACATTTAGTTTTAGTCATATTTTAGTCATCTGAATTGTTTTTAGTTTTAGTCGACTAAATATCATATGATTTTAGTCGACTCGATCTACAGTAAATTTAGTCGGCTAAAATCGAACGGGTTTAGTTACAGTGTAATTCATTTATTGAGCATTTCTCTACAATTTAATATGTTTGACATTAAGATTTCATAATAGACACATTTTTACAACATGCCATTATGTTAAAATTAAATATAACCACTTCTCATTAAGGTCAAGAACATTCTCTCCTTTTCAATAACATACCAATGGTTATATAGACTAACTATGCATTCTTTATTGTTTACCATATTATTCATTCTTTCAAGTAGAAATATTTTTTTATATAAATAAATGTATATTAATCTTTGGAACTACTAAGTACTACGTGATTCAGTCAGGGGCACTGAGTGAGTTTACTTTTTGTTGCTTGTTGACTTTGACAATAGCAACTAAATTAAGCTGCGGTCCCTTTAAAAGCAAATACATGCAAATACAATGCACTGATGCATGTTCCATACTCTTTACATTCACGTAATACGTAATCGACTCTGTTTACCTGAATGCTAGTCAAAACTGACAATTTGAAATCCTTTTGTGTGT
>JAUMHQ010000042.1:435510-456215 GCA_032361165.1 Enteromius paludinosus | reverse complement strand
AACTAGCAATAAAAATAAAATAGAATAAAAAGAGAATAAAGTAGAATAGAATATGATATTACTATATAAATAAGATACAAAATATAAGAAATATATGTACACACAGCAAGACCACAAGAAGTATTTCAGTGCAAGTGTCCCGTGTGCTTTGCTGTGCAGTGCAGTATAATAGTTAAGAGATTAAGGAGGCATACATTTAATATATAAGCATAACATATTTTTATTAAATATATACATGCATGGGTTTGTGTTCATATTTACATAATAAACATACACAGCATGCATTAATATATGATATATTTATTTTGGATTGTTTGACATCATTTGTGTTTATGCAAATTATATGTATATATGCATGTATATCCATACAGTTTTTCCTCCGTGTCAATGAATTCTCCTCATTTGATAGACTTGGGATTTATTTTTAAGATACCCGTGGGGGAGGGAGGGTTTGCTGGTTTCCCAAATGTGAAACATTTGAAGTATCTGAGGTTGTTGGACTGAATCTGGTCTGGTTTAAAGGAATCGCCGGTTGGCTCAGGTCTTTCAGTTTCTAATGGTTCACAGATGGGCTCTGCCGGACCCCATTGGGCCACTCAAACTGGGTCACCCTACAACACATTAGCTTCTTGATCTCATTGTGTAATTTACTCAGACTGGTGAAGAAAGACTGTGTCCTCCAACACAGAAGGAATTCGTACGGAACATTGTATTGGATGGCTGTATTCTCAAACTAATTTACGTTATGTCTGGAATGTAATACCAGTCTGCCGCTTGCTATTTCTATTTAAAATAATAGTATATGATACAGTATGTGTACTGAAGAACATTGCAAAACAAGTCTCTCATATGATCTCATTTTAATTCTGCGAGTTGCAGCCAGTTTCAACTGTTTAATCCAATTGTAGACATGTCTTAATCTAGAGCAAATATTTTTCTACAAGACTAAAAACCACAGCTGATATTGTGGTTAATACATTTCTGAGTTTATTGCCTGAATGAAGTATATGAAACAGAAAATGGGATTGCATTGCAAAATATGTGCTACTTTTACATCTCCATGTAATGATATGGAAGAAATTATAATAAAATATGTGTAGAGTGTTGTATCGCACAATGCAATGCACTCTGCAATGCATTCGGCTTGACCTTTTGTTGTGTCATGGATGAGCCAAAATGAATAACACTAGTGCTTTTTAATGTCTTATTATTTGATGGGTCTGTAATATGTTAACTTACAATGAAAAACAGCCAGAAATGACTCCATAATAAATAATAAACATGAAATCTAATATGACGTCATATTAGTGGGGTCATGTGATGTTGCCGATTACCATTATTAAACAGTAAACCAAATTAAACCTCGTGCATTTCTGAAATTTTACCTCAACATATATTAAAATGGAGTTTGATTTGGCACAACGCAGTTCACTGCCTACATTATTTATTTAAATTTCCTTAACCATATTATCCAAAGGAAAAATAAAAGCTGAACAACCACGTGGCGGGTATCCTGTGTATTTAAAATGTAATCCCTCTTCAGCTCGGACCGTCTTTGGAAAAGGCTAACAACTTGGAAAAGCTAAAGTTTTCGGCTACAGCGCAATGTAAACAACAGAGTTCATCGTCTGGTTGCAACTTGACAAGCGACTAGGCGAGAGACATATTGGCTGTCAGGTGACACTTCATCATTGCAAAGTACGAGAAACAGCAGACATTATTCGTGATGTTTTAAAGCTACCATTAGCATCATTAATGGATGGTCATAAATTGTTTTTGTAATGTCACGCTAAGATCAAACAATCCCTCAGTGGGTATAAAACAAATTGGTGCTGTTGATTCGCAGTAACAATCTGAAATCGCTGGAGCTTTTATTGCTTGTAAATCTGTGATTTTGAAGGGAGCTGACTGCACTTACAGACGGCTCCTGTTTCACTAATGAGATGAGACTCCATCTCTATTGTGGACCAAAGTGCATTTTTTTTTCTGCGATTGGCTGTGTGTGGAATGGAATAAAAAAGTAGTTTATTGCTCACATGTTGCTATTTTGTAGCTCACGATACTTCAGTCATGTTGATTTACGTACAGTAAGTATCAATTTTGTTGAAGTTTTTCCCAAACTTCAAGTCAATCGGCTGTCCTTAGAATCTCACTGATGTCCATGAGTTAACAACTGAGATTCATTTGTGATCTTTCTTTACCATAGGTGCCATGTAGTTTAAAAAATAATAAGCTAGTAACTATTTACAGTGTGCAATAATGGATATTTCAAAGTGTAGTATGTTACATTGTGACACTGATATGCTACGGTGGCCGAGAGAGCTCAACGCGCTGCAAACTTAAGAAAGCACATGCAAAAAGAGGAAAACACATGTTAACAGAAAAAAACACATGCAAGCAGAAGAAAACACATGCAAACAGAAGAAAACACATGCAAACAGAAGAAAACACATGCAAACAGAAAACAACACATGCAAGCAGAAGAAAACATGCAAGCAGAAAAAAACACATGCAAGCAGAAGAAAACACATGCAAGCAGAAGAAAACACATGCAAGCAGAAGAAAACACATGCAAGCAGAAGAAAACACATGCAAACAGAAGAAAACACATGCAAGCAGAAGAAAACAGAAAACACATGCAAACAGAAGAAAACACATGCAAACAGAAGAAAACATGCAAACAAGAAAATACATGCAAACAGAAAAACTGCAAATTCTCACAGCGTGTTTCTGTGTTTGCAGCGCCTCTCTGTGTTTGGTTGCGTTGTAAGAATTTGCAGTTTGCATGTGTTTTGTTCTGTTTGCATGTGTTTTCTTAAGTTTGCAGCGCGTTGATCTCTCTCGGCCACCGTAATATGCTCTACTTTAATGAAGTGCTTATTTGGAGTTTGACACTGCAATTAAAAAAGTTTTTTGGCCTATGTGGAAAAACAGCTTGGATATTCTGTTAAACATGTATTCTGTGTTTTTTAGAAAAAAGATGTTGGATGCACATACAGGTAAATGATTTGCTTTATTATTTTGTGCATACCATTTATTTTTCATTTTGCAAGTGAATTTTTAATCTCGTTTTGTTTGAAAATAAATTTTTTTAATAACATCTATTTTCTTTTTTTTAATTTTTATTTATTCTTGTACAGTTTCCATGGTTTTACCATAGTTTATACCCTTTTATAATCAATTTTAGATTTACATCTTATGTCACTAGTCTTTATTTTGAACGTTTTTGTCCATCACCACAATGTTTTTGTAATGCTCTTTCATTGGTGGTTTTGGTTTTAGAGTTGTTTTTGTGTCTTTTTTTGTGTTGTTGTTATTGTTAATATCATTTTTGTAAATGTATTTCTCTATTTTGTATAGCTAAATAACATAAAATGCCTTTTTGGCAGTTCAAATAATGGGTCTACAAAGAAGTTTCGATGTGTTGATTCAGGTGTACAATAAATGATTTGCATGGCGTTTTAAAATGCTGCAATGCATCACATGTTCTGTTGAATCATCACCAGGTGTGTTTTACTCTCGTTTGCGTGTTTCTCCGCAGGTGTTGCGGTGGAATTCACGTCTCCGTCTTCACTCTCGTTTACGAGACCCACATAAATCCAAGCGTGTTTATCATTTCCATCCAATCAGGAGACACGTTTATGAACAGGTAAGAACAGGGCAGAAACTCCTCACAGGTGTACAGTCAGAAAGAGGGCAAAGGGTCGAGGGAGGAAACACAGAATCAGGACCACATGTAGACGCAGTCATCACGGCGGATCAAAGCCCACCAAACTCACAGTCGAGATCAAAAGGGGCCGGGTTACGCTCGCGTGAGCCCTACAGGGGCTGAGGTAGACTGGACTGCATTAGATCTGAGCCAAGAGGCTCCAAAACTAACAAGAAAGCAAAATAGGGGAAAAGGGTGATTCAGTTAGACAGTGGTACCACCAAAAGACTTTACTTAGACTTTACTCCATATTTAAAGAAATAGTTCACCCATAAAAGGAAAATTTTCATCATTTGCACACCCCTATGTTGTTTCAACCCTGCATGCCCGAATTAAAAACACAAGGAAATGTTCAAGCAGAATATATGAGCTGTACTTTGCCATGCAACTAGAATGTGCAGCGGTTTATACTACAACTAGTTCCAAAAAAGCACCATAAAAGTGCCACGAAATTAGTCCAAACGTCTCATATGCTGTATTCAAAGTCATCTGAAGCCATTTGTTGGCTTTGGAATGGCAAATAATTAAGTTGTTGTTCAATAATAAACTTCTACTTTGCTGTAGCTCAGATGTCAGTTGGTGCAACTTGTTAAAAAGGCACCATTTAAAAAAAAAAAAGGCAAATGTATATTCGTTTTTGGAGGAAGATGGAGGAAGAATTTTGGCCTGTTTCTTACTCAAAGGTATTTTTATGAAACACTGGACTCTTTGTGGAACTTGTCATAAAGAGCACAGTGCAAAAAATTATATTCTTAATAAATATATTTCTTATTTTCCAATCAATTAAAAAAGAAATAATAATCATTTCATATGATTTATTACAAGATAAGACTATATTTTAGAAAACAAGTCTTTAAATCTTGCTTCTCAAGTTTTGTTAAGTTTTTTTTTGGGCTGAATAATTTTTTATGGAAATAAAAAAACAAAGTGTGAATGATGATGTAGTTAGTCATTTAATTTGTCAGATTTTCACAACCCAGAGTTTGTGCATTGAACATTGATGTAAAAACATATTTTCAATGTTTTCAGGTACATAGCCTTTGCTTCAAATGAAATACGCCACCCTTTAACTTGCATCTATTAAGCTCCTGCAATAGGTGCATGAGTGAAGTGTGTTTTAGTGATTTATTATGACTTCACACCTCGCAAACCACAGATTCACATGCAGGAATGTGCTCAGGTGTGCTGGAATTCAAGAATCAACACTTCACATTCTAGAAATAACATCCGTGAACAAAAGACAACCAAACCTCAGTAACCCGAGAGGTCTGTTATTGGAGACGCAAAACTTCAACAAGTCAAAGCCGTCGAGTGCAACAACAAAAACACCCTATAAATATTTATTATCTTGAGCTCTCTTGTTAAATGGAGGCCTAATCAATTTTAAAAGTCCTATTTTCCCATCTCAAAATGAAGTAGACAGTCGTAATTACCACACCGTTTCTCTGTACACACCTCGTAAATGATGTTTCGCACTGCCTGATTTTCCGCCATCTCTTTTTGTTTGTACTATTTGTGGTTGGTCTTTTATAAAGTGATGATTAGATTGTTTGGAACACTCAAGCATGATCTTAACGATATATAGATGACTTTTTGTATGCTGGATGTTTTAAGTGAATTAAATCAGTTGAATATCAGGGGAAGGTTTAAACAGAACAAGCAGTGTGCTGTAGTCTAGGACAAAATGAGACTTTGTGTAGCCTTTTTTTTTTTAGAAAGAAAGTGCCAGAGCTGTAATGCAGTCCAGACCTTCTCTTTTCTTCTCCTCCCTCTGTCCTGCGTCGCTACTGACCAGCTTCAAACTTCTCCATTTCTAACAACAATAAATGACTGCCACTCAGTCGGTCCTGATCTTCCATTCCAGCCCACCCAAAATCTCAGACCTGGCTGTGAACTTGACCCTGACAGCGCAGCAGAGTCTTCCCCAGACCCACACAGAGATTGAGGTGCTGTTGTTTGACGTGGTTGTATAAGTGAGATATTTAGACCTCGCTCTCTAGAGAGAATGAGGTTGAGATGGGTGACAGAAATGAGGTGAAGTGTGTTTATTCGTACGTGCATGTGTTAGTGGGAACCTTTTTTTGCCATTTTGTCACATGCACTGCTGGAAAATTCTACTAGGGGCTACTTGATGTGGTTTATATGGTTTCTAGTTACTCATTTATAGCAATAGTTAGTATGAACTCCTCTTGATGATTGATCAGCTTGACTGCCAGCTGGTTGACTTGGTAGACCAACAATAAAACCAGAGAAAAAAACACATTTTCAAGTAATTTGAGGCAAAGATGGTCTATTCTGGTGATATATGGTCATCAGCTAGTCCAGATTGGTCAAGAACAATTATCAGTACTGTTTTCCACCTCGTAGAACACCTTGGACTGCCAACAAACCTACTGTTAGACCTGTTTTAGTTTCAATGAGAAGGCAAAGATTCAAGCCAGTCGAGATGATTGATCACCTGGTCTAAACGCTGATGGACTTGGTGTCCCCCTGCAGATCATCTTAGATAAGAAGACTTGGTGGATCATCTTGGACTACTTACCAACCAGCTAAAACCGGTATAGCCTGGTTTTCTAAATCGAAGGCAAAAATCTGCTGGAAAAAATCATCATGTTTGAAGGACAGCGTGTTTAGCTGTTGTCTCCATTAAATGATGGAGAAGAAAAGAATGTTCAAACAAATCGAGCTGATGTGTCGGACAAAGAAATTTTGAAACATGTTTGAGAGACAAGTTTGTTCTTACGCTTGTCAAACTGTACCTGTTCTCCAAAGAGCTGGAATGCAGGGAAGCATTTCTCTCCCTCTTTCCTCTCCCTGGGACGGAGTTTGATCTAAAATTAGGTTTATTTAAGGGTTTGAGATCTTGGCCAAATGTGCTCTGACATTAATTCGAAACAGCTCAGCTCAGGTGGGAGGAGGAAAAGAGGGGCCCGCGGTCTGTAAATAAGAGCCAGTCCGTTTTTATCATCTTCTCGGTCTTTTGGAGAGCTTTGGATTGACATTCCTCCCTGCTTGAGCCTGATGCTCCTGCCTGACATCATTAAGGAGGAATGCACGGCGTACGTTCTGTTTCAGTCCCTCCATTTCATGTTTAATTCCCCTCTCTCCCGAATGCCAATCTAGCCGTGCTTTCATCATGTGAGAAAGGACGTTCGGACTTGAGGCAAGTATGAACACCCCCATTCATTTGCGAAGCCTGGCAAACACTCAAGAAGCTTAGGCTGTTTTTTGGCTCCGTGGTACCTGCAGACGCTGTAGCTGTCAGGATTTTCACTGACCTACTTTCTGCCAGTGGTGAATATGAGTTATTAGAGGCGCCCGGGGGGCTGAATTTTTCTCTGGACGTATGCAGGGCTCGCCTTTCCCCTCTCGTGCTCAGCGCCGCCTTTGTCTCTGCAGAGAATGATATAAATCAGCCAACGGCTGTGAGGGAAGAATGAAGCTCTGTAGAGTCTCGGAGGGGGTGTGGAGCAGAGCTGCTGAATCCAGTGGTTTCACTGTCTGTGGATTAATATCTTCCTGCTGATAGGGGAGCCATGCTTCATCTGAACGTCCAGATCCTTCTCAAGTCCACTACAAAAAAATGGAGTCCTTCAAGAGCCATTTAGTGATGGTGCTGGACACAGATAAAGCATTGTGCTGGAAGAACAAGGACTTTAAGGCTTAGTTCATCTTAAAACTAACATTCTGTTTTATTTATTCACCATATGCTATTCCAAGCCATTCTTCCACAGAACTCAAAAAGAGACATAAGGTGGAATGCTTTTTTCCATTTAATGAAATTGAATGGGGACCAAGACCACTACTGTTTTTTGTTATACAATAACTAAATCTCTAAACATGAATGGTGAGTCATTTACAGTACATAAAGTAAAAATTTACCCACTGACTTGTTAACTACTTTCCTGGGTGACTTAGTAAACTTGAAGTACCAGATAAGCTCAGTAATGAGCCTCTGTTCCACAAACAGATCTTTTAATCTAAAAGTATATGAGTTCTTCCGAGCTCCCGCGGTTCTTCCTAATAAAACACATCGGATTAGTGCAACCTGTTCATGCTGGTGTTTACCTTCTTGCTTATAGTAATTTCAGTGCATGATACATCATGGGAACAGCCTCTAGAGATTGTAAGATCCGGATCCACATGTACGTGCAATGACATAAACCCGTCCTGTGCAGCATTTTGCAAGGGAGGACAGGCATTCACATAAAGGTGTTTGTCCTCATGGCTCAGGGGTTAGGCATTGGGGATTAGGATGCTTTTATTAGATTTGACAAAGGAGGCTTGGAGAGCAACCGGACAAGCCCAGGCATGCAGTGAGTGTTCATTACATGTTTTCAGCATGTAAACCTTCATTACATAAGAGGGGTCTTGTACATTCTTAAAGAGTGATTCACATGTTCTGGGACATTACAGCATGAATGCTAGCAGCCTCTTAAAACATCTTATGATAAACCCACATGTAGACCTGCAGCTGTGGACGGAGGAGGTTCGTTCGGAACAGGTGTTGATGCACTAGACACCGGAGGGCATGTTCCCATAGTGACCAGTCAAAATAATGACAGGATGTGAGGTACGTGTTCATTGGCAGAACAGTACACCAAATCACGTAAAGCTTTACACATGCACGCACACTTGTTGATGATTTTTTATTTTTTTGGCAAACGTTAACTGCTCACACTCAACCATTCAAGAAGAAAATACAGCAAAACAGAAGTGTTTAGTAGTCATTTAGCATTCTATTCACATCAGAAAGAGTTACCAACTTCCTACTCTGGAAAAGTATAACTATTGAAACCAGTTTAAACCCAGAACTCCTAGAACTCCAATTCCGCAGATGTATCACATGAACATTGTAATCTTCATAAAAAGTTCCTACTTGCACAAAAAATGTTTGCGGAGACTGGTGTATAATGCTGTTGAGTTACAGGTATCCTGAGTTTGCATCCTTTCTAGAAGCCGTCCCCATCTTTCCCTCGCACTTTGCTTCCTGTCTGCCCTCCACTGTCATATCCTAATAAAGACAAAACAAAAAAAACTAAAAATTGTAGCATTGCATGTCGTCATTCATGGCACTTTCCACTGCATTTACAGCTCATTTTGCGTTTCTACTGCAGTTTAGTACTGCTTTAGATTGGGCCGCCTCTACTGCCGTGACATCACCATAAGCGCGACACAACAAACTTTTTTCATTCCACGTCGCCCCATTAAGCTCTCACTGGATCCGCTCTTCACCTGTACTTTCTCAACAGACACGCAACAGCCATTTTTGGTTGTTTTTATAAAAGGTGTGTTCGTTTAAACAAAGTTGCATTTGATCCTTTGCTGGCTGTGCTGATTTAAATCTAGCGGTCTTGCTTGGAACCTTGCTTGGTTTTACTCAAAAAAAGTACTATGTACTATACCAAGTGGAAACCAGTGTAAAAGGGCATTTATTATCCACAAACTGAGTTGCTTTCTTAACTGCAAAGCTATACTGCTATTTTTGTCTTCCAGCCACCAGAAAGAAGAACAACTTTGTGGTCAGAGATATCAAGTAGAAATATCCTGCATATGATTAATTGATTAAATTAAATGCATTATTTTGAAGTAGCCTGGGGTTAAGTGTCATGCTCAAGGCTTAGCTGTGATCAAACCAGCACCTTTAAGCGTATGGCAGGAAAGCATGGTTTAGATTGACTCTTCATTTTCAAAGAGATTTTTCTGTTTTGTAAGATTTGGAGTGACTGAATCAACCCTCAGACCCCAAATGACACTTTACCCAAGGCGCATCATAAAACTTCCCGTACATCTGCGTCTGATGGCACACAAAACCACTCTACAATCACACCACTGTTATACGGGAGCCAATCTCCTGAGGGCATTTGGGTTCGTCTGCCCTGTTTCCAGTACTGCGGTGTCAGATGCATGTTGAAAGCAGTGGCATGTGGTTTCTGTGCTGTCCCAACCGTAGCTTTGAAATACCAGCCCCACCGCAGGCTATTTTAGGGCCAGCCACAATCATCCTCGCTTGCTGCCCAGATACTGTCGTTCTCTTGGGGCCTGTGTCGCAGCGCTGGTCCTCTGTGCATCCTCGAAATTGCAAAGTGGTGAGCCAGTGGCATCACGAGTGTCCGTCAGCAGGCTTTGGGAAGGTGCAGTCTTTAAAGAGTCCACGTGTTGAAGGGTCTGGAGGTTGAGGCATATCCTCATGGCGGTTCTCCAGGTGAAGAAAGGACATGTTCTTTCTATTCTGAAAGTCTTAAATACTACTTCAATCAGTTCTCTGCGATACCTACCCTCTCATTGAGCTTAACTAGTCATTTAGAAGATGCTTTATGGACAAAATGACTTGCAGTTCCCTTATTACAGGGACAAGCCTCCTGGAATGACCTGGGGTCAAGTGCTTGCCCAGGATGACTTAGGGAGCGTCCCTTACGCACTCAAACCAACAACTAGATTTTTCTAGAACTTCATACTAAGTTTGTTTCTACTCACCTAGTTTATAGCAATATTCCAGGAAGGTAAGTCTAATTGATGGGCGCACCTTGTCTCCTGTCAAGGTAAGCTGTTGTTATGTGATCCATCTAAACTCTTCCGTGTCTTCCTCACTCTTTCTTTTTGGTCTGTCGAGACGAGCGCCATTGTGGCACCTCTGATCTTACGTAAGCTTCCAATCTCTTCATGCATCAGCTCTGAACAAAAGGTGAGATCTTCTCCCATGTTTTGGAATTTCCACCCTCATCCTTTAATTGGCTGCAAGTCAAGCTTGAAGAGAGCAGACAAGAAGGAATGCGGTTTATGAGGGTCGAAAACGGAGATACTGGCTCCTGGTAAATATGAAATTGCACACAGGTTCAGAGGTGTCTTTAGAGCCTAGCTGCATTGAGATATATCCAGGAAGTAGCCGATGTCAGTCAAGGAGATGGGGAAAGGCACTGAGAGGGAGAGATGGAAGGAGAGAGAGTGAGAGACAGTAATCATTACAGGACTTAAAATAGAATAATTAGAGGAGCTGTGTGTACTGTTCCTCTGCCCGCGCTGACCACAAGTACAGCCATTTACTCTTGATGCTTTTCCGGTACCGGCCATTTATCACTGTTTTCTGTTTGTTACTTTCTTTGTCTATTTTTATGTTTGGAAGATGTTGAGGTTAAATGAGGGAAATCCTTTTTAGAATAAATTCTGAACTCATTAGGGCTTTGTTGCCAACAAAGCAGTGTTGGGAAGGTTACTACAGTAGGTTAGAAAGAACACGTTACCCTATTTAAAATACAAAAGTCTTGTAACTATTTCATTTACTATATTAAAGAAATTTAACTGATTGCATTTGATTACTTTCCAAATTTCTAATTACGGTAGTACTCAAAACTGATTACTGTAAGACTTTCAAAATCCTACATCCCTTGCATTAAGATTATAATAATTTAATTATAAAGCACGGCCATCAAATCAGACTTTAAAACTTCTTTTTTCTTACGAACGTGTTGTGAATTAGGTGGAAAGTTTTCGTGAGAAGAAGAAAAACATACATAATTATTAGTGAATGAGACCCGGTGGCTGTCTAAAGGCCCTGATATACTTCAAACGAATAACCAACTGAAATGACATCATTTTAAACTAAATCAGGCCAAAGCGAAGTTCCTTTTGAGTATGTTTTGGCAGTTGGAACTTTTCGGGGAGTTCGTTTTAGCTCCTAAACACCTTTGAGCTACAATTGGTCAAAGGCAGTTACACAATCGGTGGGTGTGCTCTGAAACTCCACCTTCTTTTTCGAACTTCTTTTTGCCCTCAAACGAACAACAAAAAATAAGTTAGTTAAGTGGTTATTAGGGTGTTGAGAGGCTGTTCTGTGTATTTCTTGGGTGTTTCTGGGTTACATTTAGGTGTTTTGGGTGGTAGCGTATTCTAGGTAGTTGCTAGCCCATTCTCAATTGATGTTCTGGTTTCTTTCAATTTAAGTGTAGCCAATGCTATCTCACGACTAATTCATATGTATTTTACGAGGTGGCTAATTCGTAATAATTTGTGTGACCACACTTGTACAATTTTGTATGATTTGTCTAGACTCCAAGTGATGGGTAGGTTTAGGGGTGGGGTTAGGTGTAGACCATTGCTATGAGATCAGGATGGTGTAGCTTTTTTTTTTTTATCCTTTTTATGTACGCTAGGCAAATCATAAGCCTGTTTGGCAGTCAGATGTCATTAAACATGTTGTGTGCATGTATGTATATACAGAAAATTGTCTGTGTGTTTTTAGAACCCACATTTGGATATCTTGCAATCTGTTGTGCATTAATATAATGCTTTTGTGTGTGATTGCAGTGGAGATCTGAAAGACAGGAATTGAAAGACAAATTTCTGTTGACATATTGATGAAAGCATCAAAGTAGTGGAACGGTTCTCATCTGAACAGTGCACTTCCTGAAGCTGGTGTGTAAAATCAAAAGGGAATTTACAGATTTTTCAACAAACAGATTGAAAAACGCATTACATGGATCAATCTAAGAGGGGCCGTTTTTTTCCTCTGGGACCCATTTCCTACAACAAGCCACAAAAAAGGATCTTAGCTCGATGCTCGCTAAATACTTCCATTTGATGATTCCTGACTGCTCATGAAAGTGACATGCACTAATTAAACAAAGATTGACTGTTTCTCTTTTGTTTCCAGGTCATATACCAAAGTCCGGAAACAAAGATGGTCAAAATAAAAAATCTAAATCAAAAGGGATATTCTCTTATGGTGCAGTAGTGTTTAATCGTTCCCAGAGTGCTCGTGTTTCATTGACATCCGTACTCTGAATGGTTTAAAGCATTGATTAACGATATCAATGTTTGATCTGAATTGCAGTAAAATGTATTCAAGATGCTGAATAACTTTTTTGTTGTTAGCGTTCATATTTTTAGCCCTCAATTCAGATTTGTTTGATTGCGAGGTTAATGGTTAATTGATTTCAATTAAATGACCTAGCCAAAACTCTAACTAACCGTAACCCTGACTAATCCTAACCCCAAGGCTAGTATTTACTGGGAAATCAGATATGGTGTAACAGAGTTATGGAATTGAAAATCAGGTTTTTTTAATCAGTGTTTTCCTCTATTTAGTGGACTTTAGTAGGACTCAACAGGTTGAAGGTCCAAATTGCAGTTTCAATGCAGCTTCGAAGGGCTCTACATGATCTCAGCTAAGGATAAGGGTCTTATCATACATAAAAGTGTGTATACCTTTAGGACTCATCATTTTAACATTTGTTGATTGGCACTGTTTCTGAGGATAGTGTGTGTAGTTTTCAGGCCTACACTATGATACTCATGTCCTTTTTCTTGATACAAAGACAATGTTGTCTACTTAACATTAATGTTTGTCAGACATCTTCCAAGAAACAGAAGAGAATAAATTACATCAACATTCAAGATAATAAAGTGTGCTAGCTGAACAAAAATGAGGTCTGTGACAAGTCAAGACAAGTTGGTCCAAAGTTAAGTAAACTCAAAAAAAGCTGTGCAGCAAGTTGCCTTGAAATTTAAAGTTAAGTCAACTTTATTAAAGAAAGACATGAATATCTTGGATGACTTAGGGGTGAGTAAATTATCAGGAACTTTTTTTATTCTGGAAGAGAACTAATCCTGTAAGCAGCAAATCCTGGATAATCAGAGTATTGGCTATTCAAAGAACGGACAAGGCCTTGGATATGTTCTTACCAAACAGTAGGAAATACTACTCCGCAATTTGCCTCGTAACTATTTTAAAAACATCTCAAGTAGTTACTAGCATCGCTACTTTTAGTCAAACATTGTTAGCATATGTATTGGCGTACCTGTTAGCTCTCCCAAAAGTGATGAAGTTTACAAATGGCATGCTTGGTGTTGTTTATATTGTAGCCACAGCAGAACTAAATACAATGCAATTTGCAGGAAACGTGCTGTAAATTCACCAACCCAATTAAACTGGAATGTATTACAAGCTGCTGGTGAAACCGGAGCCTTATTTTAAGGCGCTCATTCATCAATGCCAAACCCCAGGGCTCACAGCAGCCCCGGCTGATGCAGGACATGTAATTAACTCTTTTAACACAGGGAATAAAAATCAGGCCTGATTGCAGATACCAGTTATCCTTCCTGAGGGACGCAGACCATTAGCTTCCTAATGGCTCTTGCCCCGCAGAGGCGTAAACCATCAGCGGAACTGGCTCCGGTCCAAACCGCAGGCCTCGTTACGCCGCGGGAAACGAAGAATCACGTGTCTGATCCTTTAGTGCAATTTTTTAAATAACCATCATCTGAAGATGATTGGCGTCTCCATGACCTCGGTTAATAAATTAAGGTTGAGGAATTCCAGCGGCATCCTGTTGGTAGAACACTAGGTCATAAGGGTAAAAAGAAAGAGCTAGTTGGGTTGTTTTGAGTAAGCGCTGCCATCTACGATTAAGTTTTGGTACCAGGGAAAACTCATTTGGTGCCGGTTGTGCCAGCAGCAGCTGATGAGATGAGCAGGCCCGTATGTGGGTAAAGAGCGGTTTGTTGCACTGTGCAATGAAACGTAATGTAGAATGACACGGTGAGGAGAGCGAGCGAGCGAGAGAGAAATGTTTAACCGTAAAATAGCCTGCGCCGCTTATTTGAGTAATCAGTTGCGGGATGCGAGTTTAATAGCCTTTAATGGTCTGTTTCCTGATATCAACTCCAATCAGCGGTCGAAGCGCTCAGCCATTCATGAGCTTAGAAAAACACATTTTCTGAAAATGGCTCCATTCGTACCTCGCCCATGTTCCTTAAGGAAATGGAAAAGTTAAAAAGAAGGTGGAACCGCTGCTTTTTGGAGGGACTCTTTTTGTTCATTAGCGTAAAACTGCAGAACAAATTAACGCTAACCTTAATTCCTGCTTTTACAGGAGCAGCTCTATAAAAGGAGCTAGGAGGAGACGCGGCTGCTTTTAGAAGCGAGCGGCTGCATTTTTTAAGCCTTTGGGTTGGTTTTGGCAGCGCTTTCGTTTAAAAAGACCTTTGTGTTTCTCATTATGTGGCTCATACGGAAGAAGTTAGCAGCTCGAAGCCTGTTAGCAGAATGCTAATCGCTGTGACAACCAAGACTGAATGCAGTTCAGGTGAGAGCGGAATTCATAACCAAGAGGTAAACACCAAACACTATTGGAGGCAGACCTCAGAGGTCAAACGCTAAGCTCTTTTATCCCGGGTCTCTGTGCGTGTAAAATGTTTACATGGTCTCTGGTGAAGTGATCGACAGGACACATGACCTTTAATAGAGTTCCCGCTGGTAATGCTAAAGCTAGTTACAAATGTTAAGAACCCTCACCTAGCATTAACATGCGATTTCTGCAGCTTGTCTTGTGTGTGTGTGTGTGTGTGTGTGTGTTTTATGTTTTTTTTTTTTATCATATTCAATCATTTTAATCTATATTAGAATAGTATATACTTTATTGAAGTTTTTATATATAAAAATAAAAATTATGCATATTCGTTGTGTGGTTGTGTGTGTATGGTTATGTGTATAGATACAGTATATATGCACATTGCAATATAAAGATAACATTTTTAATCAGTTAATTAATATTGAATATATTTTTCTATATAATAATGTATAGTTTAATCATTAGAATTTCATTAAATAAATTGTTTTTTATAAGTACTATATTTAACTATTTTACTTTTTACTCTTATATTAATAAACCTTAAAAACGTTTACATGAATATTATATATATTATATATATATAACTGATTTGTAATATATATACTTGTATATATTTGTATTTGTATTTGTAACTGAAAAAACAACTTTTTAAACGTTTTAAAAACATACATATATACATACATATAATTGAATATATACTCTCTCTCTCTCTCTCTCTCTCTCTCTCTCTCTCTCTCTCTCTCTCTCTCTCTCTCTCTCTTGTGTGTATATGTAATTAAGTAATATATAATTAAAATCTGTGTATATACATATGTACATACATGTATATGTTGTATGTGTTCCTTCACACACACACTCATACATATATCAACACTTTAGTTAAATTTGTTAAAATTACATAACATTGATAAAATTTTTGCTTTAAAAAAAACGAATCAGTGTAAATTCAAGTTTACAAAACTATCATTCAAATTTCTACAGTGAATGATACAAATTACAGTTTGGAGCCTCAATAAGGGCCAATCAAACACATCGCTCTTAGCAGTTATGTTCTGCATAAAGGGCCACCAAACACCGCCGTCCCTTTACTTTCCAAATGCTATTAGACGGTGCCTCAGAGGTTTGAGTGAAAACACCTGGTCGTGTATGCGAGGGTGGACTATACATGTTTTCAGGCCTTGGCATACAGCATGTAGCACAGCTCCATCTTTGTAACAGTCATCCTAGCAATGGTACTGATGCACTTTTAGACCCCTACAGAGTTTTACAGAGCACCACCGTAAAGTCCAAGCACAATCTTTCCAGGATTAGTCTTTCCATGATTTAACGCTGCTCTCTCCTGACCCCTGGAATGCAGTGAATGACGGATCTATTTTCTTACATTGTTTCACCTGCTCTAAATAGAACCACATGTTGTGAGGAACCGCCTCAACGGCCTTTCAGCCTTAATGGGAAGCATATTGGGGGGTTACAAGGAGCCACAGACAGCCGAAGGGGCTTCCATTAGACCAAAGCGGGACACTCGGAGGAAGACGAGGGCAGTGTACGGAGATAATACTGCAAATCAAAGGTGAATTATGGGGCAATGCCATGAAAGAAAGTCCCATCAAAATCCAAAACCCAATCAGTCTCCAGGCCCAAGTTACTGTGAAGTCCGTGTAGGGTTGCAGAGGAATCTGTTCTCTGCTTGCTTGTTCTCTGGTTATGGACATTTACATACAATATGACATTTGTTTTTTGCAATGATCGTTTTGCTTGGTTTCTTATTTGCTTTTTTGCATGCTGGTGTTAATCCCCTGGTGTTAAAGACCTTGTTGTTCTTAATCACTGGTTTGAGATTAGTGCAGTTGATTGGGGTGAGACCTATAGAGCTAAATATTAATTCAAACAGATTGTAGACTTGAAGCCAATGCGACGATTTATCCGAAAGCCACCATAGATTGCTAAAGAGAACAGATACAAAAGGCTAGCATGTTTATTTTTTACTAGTCCTGCTGAAAAAAAACTGTCCTTGAGTTCATTTTCATAGTTAGTTTAGGGTAAGAAGCAATAACCAGCTGCTAATGGTATAGTAATAGATGCCAACCCTGAAACAACAGACAGCACTACCGAACTCTGCTACTAATTTATAATGTTCCTTGTCTGTTCGATTATGTCATTAATTGATCTTTACCTCACATCTATGCCATATGTACAAACTACTACTACATATACTGTACAACATTACTTTGGTGTAAAGCTGCTTTTGCAATTTGAATTGAAAATTGAAAAATGAATAGTAAAGGAGGTCTCTATTGTGTTCATATTTTTTTTGAACGTCTGACCTTGACGAACTGAAAATATGTAATTTACAGAAAAATTGATTCATGTCAAAGAAGGCGGAGCCACAGAGCCACACCCACCTTTTATATCACGTCAGTGATAAGTTTGCTTTTTCAGGCTGTTTTAAACTCCCAGTACGATGTTTGTTTTGGCCTGATTTGGTTAAAATGGTGTCAAACCAGTTTAATTTTAATTTAAGTATATTAGGGCCTTTAGCTAGTTTGGTCTTAACTGACCATAGACTCTTGTCTTATTGTCTTGTCAGTTTGTAAATGTTTTTACCAGTTGACAACTAGCAGCAAACAAATGCCAAAACAAATCTAAAAGCATGAAAAATGTACAAAAACTAGCAGAATATAAGCATTGGTCATTATTCCCTGTTGAAAAAAAACATAATATGCTGGTTAGGTAGGTTTTGAAGCTGGGATGCTGGTTTAAGCTGGTCCTTTCCTTGTTTGTACGTGTACTTTGCTAGTTTATGCTGGTCCTTTGCTGGTTTTAGCTGGTCCTTTGCTGGTTTAAGCTGGTCCTTTGCTGGTTTAAGCTGGTCCTTTTCTAGTTTATGCTGGTCATTTGCTGGTTTTAGCTGGTCCTTTGCTACTGTAGTTTATACTGGTCCTTTCCTGATTTATGCTGGTCCTTTGCTGGTTTTAGCTGGTCCTTTGCTGGTTTTAGCTGGTCCTTTGCTGGTTTAAGCTGGTCCTTTTCTAGTTTATGCTGGTCGTTTGCTGGTTTTAGCTGGTCCTTTGCTACTGTAGTTTATACTGGTCCTTTCCTGATTTATGCTGGTCCTTTGCTGGTTTTAGCTGGTCCTTTGCTAGTTTATGCTGGTCCTTTGCTGGTTTAAGCTGGGCCTTTCCTGGTTTATGCTGGTCCTTTGATAGTTTCAGTTGGTCTTTTGCTAGTTTATGCTGGTCCTTTGCTGGTTTAAGCTGGTCCTTTGCTAGTTTATGCTGGTCCTTTGCTGGTTTAAGCTGGGCCTTTCCTGGTTTATGCTGGTCCTTTGATAGTTTCAGTTGGTCTTTTGCTAGTTTATGCTAGTCCTTTGCTGGTTTAAGCTGGTCTTTTGCTGGTTTAAGCTGGTCCTTTGCTGGTTGAAGCTGGACCTTGTTTATGCATGTCTTTTCTTAGTTTATGCTGGTCCTTTGCTGTTTTAAACTGATATTTACAGATCAGGCTGTAAGTGTTTTGGCCACAAGTTGGTTTATACGGTTTCATCTTAAGCAGTGTGGACAAGTCAACCTGTGTGATTTTAGTTGAACATAAATAGCTAACTTGTGAACAAATCTGTTACCTTTCAAACATGCTAAACTTGGCAGTAAAAGAGTCTCTTTGGCTGGAAAGCACTGGTTTCGAGAATATTATGACTCATGTAGGCCTATCTCAGTCCAGCTAGCACTCATAATTAGCCAAGCAGGTGTCCATTTGAAGCTTTAGCCTGCTGCTCATGTTTTCCTGTATGAAAGTTAGTTTTAAATTCATTCTTACATTGAGCTCATTTCTCACACAACACATGTGAAACAATTTATTATTGTTATTTTAAAGCTGATTTGCAATTAGCAGTAGCTTATTAGTAATGGAAGCGTTGTTGTATATGTCCAGAATTAACGTTGCTGAACACATTACCAACCATTCTTTGAGTTCTCAGTGAAATGTTTGGTTTATTTGAAGCATTTAGCAAATGTTAAGCGCACGTTCGTCTTTTACTGTGCAACCCTGACATCTGGTGGTTGTAAAGGTAACAACAGACTAGCTCCAAGACATACAGACTCTGTGATGTTTATGGATTTATTAAATGGCAAATTAAACAACTTACAGTACATTTAACCTACATGCATCTCTCCACAGGTCATTTCTGTGTTTTTTGCATACAGCACATCTGTCACCGCTGGTATCAGAGTCCCAGATCTGTGATGGAGATCTGAGGGGAACAATCCCAGCTGATGACAGGCAGACAGCTGCAGAGTCAGTGGTAATGAGTTTGAGAGTGTGCGTCTGATTGCTCTTTTCATTAAAAAACACCTCCTGCAATCATGAAGGAATATAAGCTGTCGAATCATGCATATAGTCAGGCAATAGCCTGTTTTTTGCCAGGTGTGCACCAAAAATGTTGATAAATTTGTGCATGGGAACACAAGTCTCATTTTATGGAGTGACATAGTACGCACTTTAGATCATAAAACTCTCCCTATGCAAAATATGCATCGTTTGTAGCAGTGTTATTTAAAATCATTCTGTTATATTTTTTTGAAAACTCGTTTATTTAATCCATTGTAATTTATTTGTATTAATTAGTTTGATTGTAATTATAGTTAAACTAGTACTTTGTTAAAAAAAAAAAAATAGAAATGTTGGTTTGTGTGTACATCACATACATACTTTTCTTTTCTAGTAGTATTAATGCTAAAAATTATCTTTAATATCTCTTTAATATAATGCCATTCATTGAATCAAATAAAAATTTTATTTTTATAGTTTTATTTAATTACATTTTAGTTTATTATTTTTAGAGACATGTTGACTTGGAAAGTAGCTGCAATAAAGCTTATTATATATTATTGATTTATTATTTTTAAATATATAAACACCACACACACACACACACACACACACACACTAATATATATATAAATTATATTTGCAGCTAATTTTTATCATAGTGCTTGTTTTTTTTTTTTTTTTTTTTTTTTTGCAGTTGTTGCATTTCTGCTGGTGTCTTCTTGGTTTTGTCTCTGGCAGTGTGGTCATGCTGGAGATATAATCAAGTGTGTAGAGGATGAGGAGGCAGGCCTTCCTCTCTACAAACACTGATTCAATGCATTTGATAAACACTTTTCAAATTCCTTTTCAACAAACTTTGCATTAATGTCATTTACTGAAATCATCTTTTTGAGAAGAGGAGTGTAATTTCTTGTTAATCTCCCAAGGTTGCTACAGGGGAGTTTGTGTGGGTCTGTTCTCTGTGAAGCAGCTTTGAAACAATACAGTATGATTTGAGCTGTCCAAAGCAAGCTGAAGACGTGCAGATCAAACAATAGCATGAATTGTTATACTAGTCGAGATGTGATGTGGCTCAGTGTGAGCGTGCACGCCACGGCTACCTTGAGGAAAATAATTCCATGTAAAGATAAAAACAAGTAGTACTTATCACCAAGGTTCTTTAGCACAGCGGCCAGATGATAAATGACATCCCTGTGACTGCGTGATGCTCTGCAAGGACTTTGAAAAGAGTTTCATAGGTTTAGAACAGAATTCATGCAGTTGGATTATTTTATGTTTCTTTTTTTTGTATTTGTTTTGGAAAGAAGTTGCTTCTGCTTACTAAGGCGGCATTTATTCAATTAGAAATTACAGTAAAAACAACAGAAATATTGTGAAATATTATTTTAATTTAAAATATATATTATAAAATGTCATTTATTTTTTGTGATCAAACCTGAATTTTCAGCATTGTTTGCTAGTTTAAGCTGGTCTTTTCCTAGTTTATGCTAGTCCTTTGCTGGTTTAAGCTGGTCCTTTGATAGTTTTAGTTGGTCCTTTGCTGG
>JAUMHQ010000042.1:417787-432701 GCA_032361165.1 Enteromius paludinosus | reverse complement strand
GCATATTATGAAAATGATGTATCTGTGTCCTGTTATTTATCTTTTGGTATGCATTTCAGAAAAAAAATGGTTAGGATACAGGTGTAGTTGCAAATAGTGATTAATCATGATTAATCCACTGAAAATCCTGATTAATTTGATTAAAAATTTTAAACATTTGACAGCCCTAATATATATATATATATATATATATATATATAATGCATAATAATTAATGTATTTGATTTTATCATTAAAACTTTTGGGGCTGTCTTTGTTTGTAAAAGCAGTATACATATAAAACAAACTTAGTGAACAAAGTTTAAATCTCCCCAGGGAATTACTAAGATAGTCGCCAACTTACTTAAAGAATGACATAACAGCCTCTAAGTCATTGTAATCACACAAACAAGATCACCTGAGGCAAACAATCCTCCCAGTCGAGTCAACATATCGGCAGCCGGAGAGCTCAATACTGGTTTTGAGGGTTTGTAGCACTCATTAGCACTGCGCTAGTGGTGGAACGTGAAGATAAGCATTGGATCGGTGGCCTGTGACATGCCGCTCCTTATCTGACGGACCCATCGAACATCTATCAATACAGGACCCAGAAAAATCCACAAGACCAACACCTGTTCGATCAGCCAACAGTCAAACAGTAAGCGACAACCTGATGACCCGCAGGATGGCTAGTTAGACAGCCAATAAATACACAAAGCAAGGGATGAGCACACCCAGAGACCTCTGAAGGGCGTTCAACGCCCTGTGACCAAGACATTGCACTCTAGCATGCTAAAGTTTAGTTCCAGACCTCTTAACACACTTCTCTGTCAATTTGAACCAAAAGACTTTGATTAGCACAGGTGTTTGATTAAAGGTGGAACTAAATTCAGCAGGAATCGAGCAATTTACATAATGTTTGCCCTAAAATAGTCTGCAATAATGAACCAGAACAGTATACTACTCTATTTCTGCAGTATATAGTGCAGAATACGCTAAATTAGCTTATCACAAAAAGAAACTAATAAGATTAGCTAAATGTAACATGTAAACGGAAACAATAAGCATTTATTGTCTGAATGCTTTGAACATTCACATTCACAGCGGAAACAATGTGGCAAGGTTGTTTAGCTAATGCTAAATGGAAACGATAATGCTAGCGCTCAAAAGTTAAATAGAAAATTTGCAATAAGGTCGCTCTGGTAATGATAACATTTACGTGCAAACAGAAACAATATGTGCTAAAGCCCTTTAGCTAATGCTAACTCGTAAACAAAGAACTAGTGATAAAGTTTTGTCGATGTTCACTTGCTAATGCTAATGTTAGCCTGTAGAATACTAATATCAATAGCTAGCATTTAGCTAATGCTAAAACTTAAACATTTGTAATAAATTTGTTTTGTTAATTCAAAAAATGTTAATTAGGTGAAAGCCAACATTCAAATTCATACAGAAACATGCTAAACGCTACATAACGTTACATAAAAATGCTAACGCTCAGACGTTTAGCTGCTGCTAATGTTTAAAAGTAAACAATTAATTTATAATCAAGCTGTTTCGGGTAATGCTCGTATGCAAACTGAAACAATGTGCAATTAAGCAATGCTAATGCTTCAATGTAAACAAACTATTTGCAACAAGATTGTTTCAGTAATGCTAACAACCACACGCAAATGAAAACAGTCCAACGAGGTCAACCACCGAATGCAAACAGAAAAAATATGTGACAAAATCATTTAGCTAATGCTTAACTGTAAATAAAAACCGTTTCAGTAGGGATAATGTTCATGTGCGACTGGAAACAATATGCAACTTGTTCATTTTGTGAATGCTAACAAATGGAAACAATGCAATAAATTTGTCTAGCTACATGCACACAGAAACAATATGCGCTAAGGTCATTTAGCTAATGTTAATATTGCAACGCAAATGGAAACAATGAGATCAAATGTTCAACAACACCGTCTCCCTATACCAGTGTTCAGTCCTACAACAGACGCCAAAGTATGCATGTATATTTAGTGCAAGTATGCAAATTGAGACGCCGCCACTGATTAGCTAGTTCAGGTGTTTGATTAGCCAGTTCTGAACTCTGCAGGAAGGTAGATCTCCAGGAGCAAGTCTGCTCTACAGCATTGTTCAAAAATAGACCATGATTACTGCCAATGGTGAAGCACATTTGCTGTAGGCTAGTGTTTGTTCGAAACAAACATCCGTTAGGAGGAATCTGCAAAGGGCTTTCGCGTGAAAGCTGCCGTTTCAAAACAACACACGCACACACTCATGGCACAAACGACTCTGGGTTGTTTTGGATAAATCAGGCTATTGATTTATTGACTTGTGATTGCTTTAAAAGGATTGCAGCATGGCTGATGTATTAAACCTTGTAAATATCCATTACTCGTAATGGATCACAAAAAAAAAGAAAGACAAAAAAAAAGGAGGCTGGCTGTTTACGGACGCACTTAAACCCAAACATCCTGTACTTTTACGCCTCTTGGCGAGGAACACCTTCCACCCCTCACCGCGACGGAGTCTGGCCCCGAAAACTCGCCCGGTTTCCTGCGAGAGCCCACAGCCGGCCGATAATGAGAGAGAGAAAGAGAGCATGTCAAGAAGTGGATTCTTTCTGCTGAGCGCCATCTGGAAAAGGCGAGCTAGATAAACAAGAACGTGGCTCGTATCCCCTCCTCACACACATGCACACGTACACACAAAGCCTTTTGGCCTGTCAGGGATTCTAGCTTATCAATTTCCAGCCAGATACAAACCCAAAGATGAGAAAACGCACAATAGCGGGAGCGAGCGAGTGAGAAATAAACGAGGAATGCAGGTTTTCAGGGCGACAATGGCCCGAGCTGAAGTGATGATGGCTGGGGATTTTTTTTCCTCGCTCAAAAGGCCTTTTTGGATTTCTTTATGGTCAAACATCGCCACACAACACACGTGTTAAATGGAAAATGATGAGATTCAACATACAGACTAAAGAGGCTGTAAAAATGAGACCTTGATGGCATGGTGAAAATCACTCAGCAGAAAGTATCGCATTGAAGAGAAGGGTTTGTGTGTGCCTTCAGGTGCAAGTGTGAAGCAGACAGGAAGCCAAGCTGACGTGTGACACCTTCAGAATGAATGAGAAACCACCTGAAACAGAAACATTTAAGTTCACTTAAATGTAAACTATAGACCTATTCAGCTGCACGAAGTAGATGGCAATACATACATAAAAATAAATATTTATATTTATTGTAGAATTGTTTATAAGATGTTATTGTAATATTAAAAAGAAAAACACATATTTATACAGATTTATAGAATTTTAATTAGCAACATTGATCTTTTTAACCAACTTTCAGAGAAATTACTGTAAATGAAATCTACAGAAAATAAAACATTCGAGAAAATAAAAATAAATATTAAAAACACGAACAGAATTAATAATAACTAATATATATGAACTGTAATAAAGTGAATTAAAAATAATAAAAATGATCCAATATTAAACAATAAATAAATAATTAATAAAAGCGATGATACACTCCCTCAAAACACACACATGACAGTGCTTCAGCTGACCTGTGCTGTTCAAGCACTGAGAGGGGCTCAGGTGGCAGGTGAGATCTGGAGGCGTTTGACAAATAAAGGCGGTCAGATAACGGCAAGCCAGTATCTCCCAGAAGAGGACTGGACAGGGAGGAACCAGGCGGCTGTCCATTTGCATTGGATCACAGCTGAAGAGTTTGACCTGATTACTAACCTGCATGTTCAGCCGGAGCTCTGAGACGCCAGAGAAGCTTTAATCAAAACTACGAGACAGCGGAGGCCAGCAACATCGAGATGCACCTTTGTTTGGAGGTCTTTAATTGAGATTATCTGAAACGGATGATAACGTGAAATCAAAGCGCTTGAGGACGCGTCTGTTGTCTACGCTAATGATTCCATCAGTCTCCAGGCAAATAAAAACGAATTGAAGCTCAACGCAAACATAGGCTGGATCTCAATTTGTATAAATCTAATTTATCTAATTTATAAATAAATAAATTACACACACACACACACACACACACACACACATATATATATTTCGAAAATATAGAAAGAAAGAAAGAAAGAAAGAAAGAAAGAAAGAAAGAAAGAAAAATAAAAAATAAAAATAAAAATAAAAATTAAAAAAATATATATAGAATATCTAACAAAATAAAAACTAAATAAATGAATGCTTTTTAGCTTAGCTTCACAAAAGTAAATACAGCTGTTTATTACTGTACGCAGGTATAAATACAAATAATTACATAATACACTTAATATAATTAACATTAATTAAAAAAAAATTAAATAAAATACTAAAACAATAAAATAAAAATACAAAATAAAGATATACTATCGCAATGTTAAATATTACTGTATGCGGGTATAAATACAATTGTAATAATTAATAATAGATAATAAAACAAAGAAAATAAACAATTAAATAAATAATCCTCAAAGTGTTTTTTGTTTATTACTCACTGTATGCAGGGATAAATATATAATATCAATAACTATAATTGATAACAAATAATAATTATAACATAACATCCTTCTGTTTATTTAGTGGAACATGTAAAATCGTTAAATCCCAATTTTATGGTTTTACTTCTTGCAGGTATAACAATAATAATGACTTTTATTGGAAAATGTGGGGGGAAAAACTGTTTGGGAAATGACTTTTACATTACATTTTACAGTTTTACTTCTTGTTTGCAACAAAAATCCAAAATATTCCAAGCATTTTGAGAGAAACTACAAAGTATTAGATGAATATCATTAAAATAATGGAAAACAGACATTAAATCTAAGCCCTAGTAATTGAAATAGTATGCAATCTGGCCATGATTTTGCATGCACTAATCCTAATCTTGCATTCTATAAAGCATGAATAGTTCTGGGATTGAACCACACACACACAACACACTGACCTAAAAATGAATATCGTGTGGAGTAGATCTCAAGCATCTCATTTTTTGGTATGTATTTTCGTTGTTGTTGGGAAAAGGTTGTGTGGCGTCAGGTTTACACAACATCCTCTCACGGCATGATATTACCAGAGAGATAAAGAGCCGCCATTCATTTTTAATGTCAGAAATGTAATGCATTATGAAGAATCCAAACACACACGCACACACAGAAATGCAGAAACGCACACCTCATTAAGCCGTGCAGGAAACTACTCTGATATCCCTGAGACTGTGTGAGATCCGCCGTGCCATGAGACTAATGCCACTAATCGTCTGTCCGGAAAGCTCACGGATACCCTCAGGTAATGGGGCAGCACCTCGAGAGACGGCGGTCCTGCTGGGGAAATCATTTGTGGAGGTCACGGTTACAATTCGGCTACAATGAAAGTGATGTGACAAAATCAGACCGACTGTGTAACAATCAACGACAAACTGCAGGCTTGTGGCGCACTTCATCACACCTTGATTGATGAATGTTTGGGAATCCTGCAGGAAAGAACTATTATTAATCAAATGAACATTTGCTAATCCCTTGATATCGCCTTTAAAGTTGTCCAAATGAAGTTCTTAGCAATGCATATAACTTATTCGTTTTGACACATTTATGGTAAGGTAATCTTCAAGGGAACATGATCTTTCCTTAGTATCTTAATGATTTTTGGCATAAAAAATTTAAAATTAAAAGTTTGGCCCAATAAAATGTATTGTCGCCAATCGCTACAAATAGCTAAAGTGATGACTGGTATAAATAAACAGAATAGGAAATACAAGATTAACATAACAGTGGAAACATAGAAGTAATTAATCTAAAATTAAGTAAAACAGGAAATAAAAAAGAATGAATGAAAATGTTATTAATATAATTGAAAATGTAAAAATAGATAGAGAGACAAATATATAGATTGATAGATAAAAAATAAGTGTAAATGTAAAAATATATGAATAAATAAAATAGGCAATATAAGTATATAATAAAACATTATTAAATAAATGTAATAAAATAAAATATTTTTGTACCATATTTTCTGATCATTTTAATAAAATAGTTTAAAACAGAATAGACTTACATTAGAAAAGACATTATAAGGCGGGGCTAAGCAAAGACTTAAAGTGGCCTAAAAAGAACATTATTTTGGTGCAATGCACTGTGTTTATGTAGTTTAAGGTTAAGAAATTCACATTATTTTCAACACACTATACATTATTGTTTTTACCTCTTAGCCCCGCCTCGAGAAACAGGTCGATTTGTACAAAAAAAGCTCATCGTTTTTAAAAAAGCCAGGTGTGCTCTGATTGTGGAAGCACAAACAAAGTAGCTTCACTTTCACAATGAAGCATAGCGTCTCCAGAACATGGCACCGGCAACAACACTACAGCTGGAATAATAATAACTACACCTTCTTTCTTTGCATCAACATTTGGGCGGTGTTATGAAAATAAACCCACTCTGTGATGTAGAGAAGTGTGGGTGTGTTTAAACGAGCCGTTTTAGGGGGGCGTGGGTAAGTCACAACTTTTATAAAGAATGCCTCATTGGTTTTGAATCTTTAGTCTTTGCAACTTTAGGGATCGTATCTATGCTGTAACAGCTTGTAACACTCCAAAGAGAAAGGAACATTTGAAATTGCGTCATTTGACCCCTTTAACTCAATGAGGTGTCACTAATGGCACAAAAATAAGACATTTCATCTTCAACAGCCCTGAAAATTTCAGTTCTGAGGGTCATTTGTGAGACATTCATGTAGGAATATGATCAAATTGAGCTCGCATGAATCACAATACAATCAAGTACCACAAACCACAAAAACAGATGAGGACTATTTTCTCTAATGCCTTGTATTTTGCTTTTGTTTTCCAGTAAAAACCTCATTTAAAACATAAAACGACAATTCTCTTCGAATCTAAAACAACACTTAATCAATGCAATTTCGCTTCTCCACAATCATCTGCATATTTGTACTTTGTAAACAAGACCAAAAAAATCCTCATTATTAAAGAACACAACATCTGCAAAGCATCAGTTCCTATTTTAAGCACCAAATAAAAAACATCTGATAAACATACTAACAAGTCCCAAATATTCCAAAACATCTGTTAAAATGTCGCTCTAACATTCGACAGGGAACCTCTCGAGGTGATAAGCCCGTTATGATAAACACAGCTGTCTGAACCGGGTCTTTGTTAATTAAAAAGAAAGTTCTCACGTCACAGACTCTGTGTTACATGCAACGCGGCAGAAAAAAATGCAGCACTTTAATCCTGTTGACGGTATTATAATAACATATAGAAATGTCAGGGTCTGTCGACATGGTTCAGCGCCCAGGCGTCTGGAAAAGTGATTCTTGTCCTGACTGAAATGATTTCTGCACAAGCTAAATACATTGTACTCCAGCTTTTCTTCAGAGGGATTTGGAAGTTTTAACTTGGTGGCAGGCGGCAGCGGTCGTTGCTGGCAGCCTGTCGAAATGTTGCCTGACTGATGGCATGTAATCCCAGTACAGCCAACACGTTCCTCTGCGTCTGGAGACAAACAGGTAAAGATCTGCTCACCTCAGAGCTGCTTTAGGATTTGCAGTGACGAGTTAAAGGCAAAATGTGCTTTTTTTTGAATGGTAAAATACTAAAATACCATTTGAATGTATAAGAACAACTACAAGTAAGCAGTTCTTGAGGTCGTGTAAACACTTGGACGCCTTCAAAAACTTTGCTCTGACATGGACAATCACATTAGTTGAGGGCGGAGCTCTCATTCTCAGCAAAGTTACATTTATATGTTTAAAAATACAGTAAAACAATAATATTGGGAATCATAAAACATTTTAAAATGGAATTTATTTATATTTGCTGAATTGGTGGTCAATAACTGTTCGTTTTCATTCACTTTTGTGAAAAACATGCTGACATGCTGTCAAACTGTTTTTAACATTGATAATCAGAAATATTGAATAACAAATCAGCTAAAAATTCAGCTTCGACATTTTTTCTTAAATGCGATAATATTTCATAAAATCGCTGTTTTTAAGGTATTTAAATAAATTGAATTTAGCGAGTAAGAGATACTAAAACATTCAAACGTATTCCAAATTTTTGACAGGTAGTGTACATTCAACATCAGTTAGAAAGCATACCGTGGGAAGCATGCATTTATTTTTAAAGGTTATATTTGAATAAAACCATTAGATCTGAGCAGCTTTAAAAAGTATGGACAACAATTCCTTGTTCTAACAGCCAAAAGGGAATGTTTTAGCAACGCATTGCTAATGGAAACATTAAAAACCACCAAAATAAAAGTGCACAGTGCTGTAAAAGGTGTTGAATCATATGCAACTACTACCTGAAAATCCAGTTAAATATAAATACGTATTTTGCATTCCAATATTAATGCATTGCAGCGCCCCACTAGTGGCACCAAACAGAACTGCAATTCATTTGTTTAAACGACAGTGCTGGACCAGTTTAAAAGTCATTTTTTAAAGGTGCTGCTTTTCGCTACATCGCATACTTCACCCTTAAACTCTACTCTTTATATCACAGCCTTTCACCGGTTTTAAATGACTTTATATTTAAATGCGTTTCCCTCCTGAGATCTTCATTTTAGCACAAAGGCCATTATACCATCCGTTTTGTAATTTCTGCAGCTGCGTCTAGCAGCCGGCCATAATTAACTTGAGCGTCCAACTACTTAATTCTCCGAATGAATCAGCATTTGATCATTATGCCCCTACAGAACACATTCAATCCACAGATGCCTTATAATGACTCAGCTTTTCACTGAAATAACATTTATAATGCAAGCACAAGAGCGTCCTCTCTGCTTTCCCATGGTTTGGGTGGTTTTAACCTGCCCAAAAATCCACCTAAAAGGAGTTAAACCACAGAAAACAGGATCAATTACTTTGTCTCTTTTGAAAGAAAAGAGATGAGTGATCCACACAGACATTCTCGCATTCAATGCTGCAATTGTGGAAGTTGCGAAACCACAAACTTCCACAAACACAGACTTGAAAAGGATGGAGAAGCATGAAAACATAAAAGGAGATCTGAAATGCAAAGGGTACAAATCAGGAACACGGCATATTGAATTTCAGACAAGATGGCAACGTGATGGACGCGTGCAACTAAAAAGCCAATTGCATTTCTGATTGGCACACTGATGAATGAAGCCCCGCCTTCTAGTTAAAAGAGCCAATCGCACATGCAAATTAGCTTAACCAGACTGAAAAAAAAACAAACAAACTGTGTTTTGCCCGATTGCACAATTTATGTTTTATGTTAATCTTTTTATCTTGACATTTAAAAAACTGCAACTTTTACAGTTTTTGTTTGTAACAAATGCGTTTAGATATACTCATGGTAAACATAATTGGTAACAAGCCCAGAAAATTACTTTTTTGCACACAAATGTGTCTAGGAAACCCTGTGCAATCTGAGCAGAGAGTGCACAGCTAAAACCAATAAGCCATTAAAACCATTATCATATATTCCAAAATATTTAATAAGCAAACAAAAGGAGAGCAGAAATCTTTGAATGACAGCTGTCCCAATTCCTCCAGGTTGATATTCCAGTGCGACGGATGTTTTCCTGAGCAGAATTGTCCGTGCATGTGTCATGGCGGTGCAGTGTGAAACAGATCTAACATGTACTGAGGATGACAGGAGAGACAGAGATGCCAGACCAGGTTGAGGTGTTTTCACTGAGATGTTTGCCTCTCATCCCAACGTTCCTCACGGCAGAATTTCATTCCAAATGCAACAAGAGCGAAAACAAGGCAGAATTCAGGCAGACTTTCACCCTCACCTCTCATTAGAGAAGCAATATTGTTGTAAACGAGAGAGGCGTGTAAGCAGCATTAATATGAGGAGAAATAATCTGATTTATTGGCCCACAGCTACAAATTATAACCAGCCAGGAACGCAACACAAACCGCTATTTCAGGAAGGAGTAGGACACACATGCGGACAAAAAACGCTCTAATTGATATTCCAAACTGACTTTGTTAATTAAAGCGCTGATTATCGTGCCAAATGGGTCATGACAACTGGAGGCGATGGCTTGTCCTTTAAAAGCAATTGTTAAATTTTTAACAAATTGTCTCCGTTCCCAAGAGTCCTTATCGGAGGTGACGTGACGAGTAAAGAAAATACTGTGCTCTTAAACAATGACCAAAGATTCACCTTAAAGAACCACTTCAATGTACCAAAAAACGATTTCATGTTCAAATATGCCTATGTTCCTAGTGTAAAGTATGCCAAAAACAGTCCATCAAATGACTACAGTAGTTTTTACCATAGAATTTTCACAGTTTTACGATTCAAATCACAGTCAAACAGCAGCAGAATTAAGATGACAATGTAATTAAGGTGAATCTAGTACATTTGGACTATTCATATTGCATATCTGAGCAGCACATAGTCAAAAAATGCATGTTCAGTTACTGCTCAGGTCTCCTTTCTAAACATCTGTATACACTATTTAGTGTATTACAGTATTACGGTATTAATTAACATTATAATTTCGTATTTTTGTCAACTAAACTTCCCAAATTATCCCAATTATTATGCATATCCAACTCAAATCGGTTCAGTTTTCTGTAGCCCGCACAGGAAAAAGACTTAAAATGTGGCTTTATTTCTTATTTTTGTACTATTGACAGAAAAACATTCAAGCATATGCCATCCTTTCAAAAAATCTGCATTAATAATATGATGACCAATATGAATGAAGCCACAAGTTGCATACAGAGCCTTAAAAAGGCAGTACGATATAACATTTTATTCCTAGCTATAGCACAAACAGCCTCAGACTTGTAAAATATTAAAGTTCATAAAAACCCCTAACACAGTGATTCGTGTCATGACTAATAAATATAGAAAGCTTTCCAATATTCAAGAGCTTCGCTTTTCTCATTGTTGAGCAAACTAAAGCAAAGATGAGCATCTTCAGAGCGAGGTCTCTAATGGAATCATCAGGCAGACGATGCACAAAGACTCACCTCACGCTCTCAGAGAGCATGTAGCTAGTGAGAGAGTTAGTATTGGGTGGCCTATCTACAGTTTGGACTCAAGCCTTTCTGTAATTGGCCTCTGAGAGCGAGAGACAGACACAGACAGAAGCTAACGCTAAGATAAAATGTTGCATTCAGAGTTGTTTTTGAGGCTGAGGGACACAGAGGACATACGGAGAGCTCAGTTTGAGCACTTGAGATAAATAAAAAAAACACGCCCGGCTTTTGATAAAACCACTGGACGTGTGTGGATGCAGATGAGACGAGAGCAGCGGTTTGATATGAAGCGGGGGTATCCATGCCCTTGTCCTGCGACCGTGACTCCGAGCGGTCATCACTGGAGGAAACGACTCCCCCGCTCGGAGCTGGAAAGAGATGAGTTGCTCGCCACCAGCAGGGGTGCGGACCCCCCTCAACCGGCTCTACTAATCACACCGGTTAGATTGGCGCCTCCACGCGTCCCGTACCTGGTAACGAGATGGCTTCCTTTGATACGCCAGCACATGCCTGAGGGAAATGTGTGGCAGACACAAACACGCTCTGACGCGCTATTGCACGTGCTCGGCTCAAGGACGGTCCGTCTCGTTGAGGCGAGGGCTGCGGAGATGCAGGTGAGATTGGATCGAGACTGAATTATTGATCAGCTAACAGATTTAGCGATGAGGAATTCATGGATCCGTCTGCTGCGTACTCCCCCCCTCGAGCCCGGGGAACAAAAACCTCAGACAAAGAAAGAATTCACAGGATTTATAAAAGCAAAAAGAAATTGGGACTGTGAACATGTGAGCTAATACTCAGGTAAAGAAAATCGATCTGTGCTGTTGTGAATGAAAACAGCGGCCCGATGCTTGGCTCCAGCTTTCAGTCAGAGCACTTGTCGGTCGAAATCGAATCCTCGGGTCTTAAAACCTATCAGCTAGAGAAAGGTCTTGCCGCTGGGCTCGACAGGGGGGCTAGCCACACCATTAGCCTCTCCACCGCAATTACTTCTGGAGTCGCAGCGTTATTTTTAGTTAGTCACTTAAAGCGTGTTCTTATAGAAGCCATTTAACCCAGCAGGAGTTTTGACCCTTGTACTTAAAAGATGGGACGTTGCGGTAGAAATCAAAAGTGCTTCACAAAGCATCCGTTTTGTCTGGGGCTTAAGAACGATTCCTCGGGCTAAGCTCTGGTCACTCTCTCAGTCGCCGACTGCATGTCACACAGTGCTGGCGTTTTGTTTAATGAGCTTACAGGGAGATTTCTAACGAGATCTGGTGTCATTGAGGAAAACGGCCAGCGCAGACCCAATTTGGAGGTTGAATTTGTGCCACAGATACAGCCGGTTGCTTGTTTAAATTGGGGTGGAGTTTGTTAAGAGTGCCTATGGGAAAGTACAAATGCTAATGAGAACTTTGTAATGTCTCAAGAGTATCTATCTTTGAGATTCTTTAGAGAGCAAATGGAGACTTATATAGTGAGGAGAAGGCCCAGTGATCTAATATTTTCTTCAGATGGCTTTGCCAAGATGAAAACATGAGATACCTCAATACGAAATCAAATCCAATATCAAACAATCTCAAACTTTTCCCACAAGAAAATTTTAACATCAACTTTAATAATTCAACTAATCATTTTAAGAACTCCAAAAAGCTACTGTCTTAAATCCAATGCCTTTTTTAAGCAAACAACTCACTGTGTGTCATTAATCTCAGTCTCATTGTGACCGTTTCTTAAGGAAAAACATAGAGCAGATACTCAACGAGACCAAACCAACAACTCCATTATTACATGCATGGGTATACTTAATAATCATAACACAGATTTCAAGTCATAAAAAGGTGTTTTTTTTTTATCTTGTCAAATAATCTGCATTGCAAGACAAGCAGGGAAGAAGTTCTCAACCCATAATCACCTCAGATTCACATTTCTTACACTAAAACCCTGAGCATGTCTGAGAGGAGACACAATATATTGTGGATTATGGTGAAGTATCATCCACCCACAGACCAATAAAAGCATCTCCGCAGGAAAACCGAGGAACTTCAGGTGAAGCTTCCGACTTATGCTCATAAGCAGCGTTCGATAAGTTTTCAGACTTTACTTTTCATAGGAACTTGGTCACAGAGTCGTTAACAAAAAGCTGACATGAGTCGTCAGTGTTTCGCATGCTTTCATAACAGTCACATTAAGGATTGAATTGTGATTTTTTTAAGAGCTTATGCAAATGAAGGTAGTGAAAGTACATGATGAAAAGCAGGCTGTTTTTATTACTACTGCATATAAACAACATCCATCACTAAATGAGGTGGAAGGATCAACTTTACGATGGTTGGAAAAGTAACCGATTCACCCAAGGAAAAACTAAAGGAAGCTGGTTATTCCCTAAATATCCCAACAGATGCAATCATTCGACATGACCAGCATCAAAGTCTACAAATCAACTATTTTGGAAATCCTGGTAGGCCCAAACATGACAAGTCTGATTTAGCCGATTAGCAGACAAACAAGCTAATCTTGTGCAGACGAGCCCGCCCGCATTTCCTAGGAGAGCATCTGGAAAAGCAAAATGCTTATTTCCCATTTAGCCATGCGTTAGCTTAGCGCCAACAGTGTATGATAGCTGCTTTCAGGAGCCAAGAGCTCAGTCCTAATGCTTCCCGAACACACCACAGCTCTTCTAAAGCTAATCACGATAATTACAGCGGCAGATTAAATGATGCTAACCTCAAACACATGCTAACACCTTAACTACGAAGTAGGAACGTTTGTGCACAGGCTGGAGAAGTGGGTTGTTGTGTGTACAAGTTTGTGGCATTGCATCATATGCAGGATAGCGTGTTTTTAGCATCTGTGAGCGGTTGCTAGCGTGTGTTTAGACATGTTTATGGGGTCTGCGGCATAGACTGTGATGTCATTTGCTTAAAGGCAACCATTTGTTTGAGTTTAAATTCAGGAAACTAGTCCACAGAGACTAAAGCTTTGCTAAACGCTAACTGTATTCTGAGATGCCGCCTAAAGGCAATGTATTCTATAGCATTATAGCACAGACCTGGGGTGTGAAATACACAAAGGAATAAATCTCACACATCAAACTAAAACAGCTCAACACTTGTGTATTCATCATAGTTTTACACAACAGTACTGTGGTATTACCATAGTTTTTGGGTATGTACTGTGGAAAGCTAAAAGCATAGTAGGCCTATATTTTGAGCATGCATTATTCAATATACTCTTTCCATTATTCCAAAGTCTTGGAAAAATTTTAAGTCTTCCTGTTTTTTGGGGAAACATACCAAAAACAAAAACCTACTCTGGTCATACAATGATTGTATGATTGTAGTACTATGGTACAATGAAATATACCATGGTATTTACCACAAAATACCATGGTATTGCAATATTTTTTTAGCACAGATACAAAACTACTCCCATAGCATTTTGACACACTTTTATGTTAATTTTGTATTATAAATATACATTTATACTTCCACGTATGTACTACAGTATAGCCTTGTTATGTTTTTTTTGGGTATATTTACCATGGTAAACCCATGATTGTGAACATATACAATGTAAATGCTGTGCTCTCCTTCACAAGGGCTACTGTGGAGGTATCAGTTGGCAATATTACAGTTCTTTGAAATATACCACAGTACTGAAATTGATGTACAATGTTAATTTGGACATGTACCATGGTAAAACCATGTTGTTAGACATATACCAAGGTAATGGTGTAACATTCTTCAGGAAAATATTGTATCAGATGGTAATATTTAGTACTTTGAAATATACCATGGTAGTAAAATGCATGTACAATGGTATTTGCCAAAATGTACCATGGTACTACTGTGCTTTTTTTTGGACATGTACCATGTAGGGATGCCACAATTCTCAATATAATATTGAACCGTTCGGTACGACATCCACGGTTCAATACGCGCTTGTGAATTG
>JAUMHQ010000042.1:364052-379136 GCA_032361165.1 Enteromius paludinosus | reverse complement strand
ATGGTGTTTTTTTGAAAATCTAACAATGCACACAGTTTCCTGTAAGGGGTAGGTTTAGGTGTAGGGTCAGTGTAGGGAAATAACACATACAGTTTGTACAGTATAAAAACCATTACGCCTATGGAGAGTCCCCATAAATCACAAAAACCAACATCTCTGTGTGTGTGTATGTGTTATACACATATGGAGAGACAGAGAGAGAGAGAAGTATCCCAACAAAGATATGATTTAATTGTTTAATAATATCCGTTTCATATATGCACCATTGATTGTAAAACATTATAAGAAAAGAAAATACTATTGCTGTAGTTGTTCATACAATTATGGGTGTAGCTACCTTATCTAGAACCTTTAAAAAGGAAATGAACAATACCATGGGCAATAGGGGGCAGTTTTTCCATAGCAGGTTACACCCTCGTCATTGAATAGATGTTTTTACACAGTATTGGTTTTGACTAACACAATCTGCTCTAACTCAAATATGACTATATGTCGCCAGTACTGTGGAATGATTAGAGCAAGCACACAATCTACAAGGCAAAAAGACTGTATAATGCTGCACAAAAGAAGCCCACGAGCACGGTATCATGTGGAGACCAATATGGTGATGGTAATTACTAACGATTACTCCACTACACAAGCAGAGAGCCGCCAGAAAACATGCAATGACTCAAGAATAAGTAAAGATTAATGAATGGCACAATGCTTTTCAATGCTTCGCATCAGACTGGCTGCAGGCATTAGTGCACTACGGTCTAGACAAGCGCAGCTTTTACTTTAAAGTACACAAAAACCAACAGTTCACAGTCAGGTGCATGACAAACTATTGTTGGTTTGGACTCAACTACGACGTCATCAATACTATAGTATTCATTGCAATATACTTAACCTTTGGAGTACTATAATGTCACAATATGAAATGACACACTTAAAGCATATCTTGATTCTGAATAACACCATATTAATATTATTTACAAAAACTGCCACCCTTACAAAATATCCTTATTGCAGTACCATAGTCTTAATATGTTCCAAGGAAAAATCCTATTTTGTCCACATTTAAAATGGTAATACTATGTATTTTACATTACTGTGATGCTATCAATGAATATAATAATCATTCATTTGAATAATAAGGTATATATCAAAGTACCATGGTGCCACATAAGAGATGTAGTTCACTGGTAATACACACTTAAAATATAACATACAATATTTTAAGTAATGCATGTAATACTATACCTTAATACCAAACTACTATATACTATATATATGTCCCATGTTATTTACAATACTGCCACCATAACCAAATGTACTTTGGCATGTTGCCATGTTTTAGGAAGTAAAATCATATTTTTATCCTAAAAATACTGTATCTTTTACAATGCTGTGATGTTAATAGCACAAGAGATAAATAGTAGGCAATATATCAAAGTGTCATAATGTAAGAGACTGGCAATACACACTTAATATATCATGTAGTATAGTATTAAGTAAAGCACTAGATGCTAACATTGTGTATTATAAATTTGGCATGTAAGCACACAGTTAGTGTGATGTGAAGTATGACCTTGTTCAGATGGGATGCTCGTGCGTCTGCCGGTGTGGAGAGGCGTGTGCGCGCGGCGAGATGAGACACAAGAACCCGTTTCACCGGGTCTTTCTCCTCGTGCGAACGTACCTGTGAAGTGCTGTAGGGTCGGTACCGTGCCCTGGACCCACAGGCTGAGCACTTGCTGCACCGATAGATTAATGGAATAATCCTTATTCATGTTCGCGCCGGGCGGCTGGAGCGCGGCCCTCTTTCTCAGATATCTGACCGAGGATGGGGGACACATGGAGCCTCTTCACCGGTGCCGCTGCTCGCTGGAGGAGGATGGCGGAGCGGCGGTCCGTCTGATCAGCTGCTGCTCTGGAGCCATGATGGGTACGGCTGACACACACATACACTCACACACACACTCTCTCACTCAAACACATACACGCGCGCACGCACGCACACACACACACACTGGCGAGCGCTTCTGCATGGCTCTTAAAGGCGCAGCGTTCTTAAAGGGATGTGAACAGCACATTCACATTACGACCAAATAAAGCAGTTTATGAATGAATATCAAATGTTGAATTCACTTTGTATTGAATTTAGAATGAGAGAGAGAGACTACAATTTTAAATTCAGTTTAAAGCGTGCTATAGGTTGTTAAACAAGATAATATAAAAATATCAGTTTGTATGTTTAAATGTCAATTAAATATTTAATATTGAATAAAGATGAATAATTATACACATATTTTGCTATATTAAATTAATCATATTAATAAATATATTATCAATATTATTAATAATGCTCTGATTATGCCGTTTAAATTAAATCAGATTCTATACAAAATTATATTAATGTGTATATTTAAATATTATTTAAACATTATTATGAATAATAATTTTAGTAATTTATTTAATGTTAAATAAATTCCTAAAAAAGGATCATTCACTGTTATTAATATGCAGTATAAATATTACCTGATTGAACAAGAACTATACATTTATATATTAGAAAATAAATATGTAATACTAAATACCAATTGAAAATGTGTTTATGTATGCAATATATGCAACATTAAATAATTTCATAATATTAATGATAAAACAAAAAACTTTTATTGTTATTAATCTAATTAATAATAATGCGTCGAGTGTGCATGGTTTAATTCATTCATTCATATGAATTTGTCTATTTAAATATCAATTCAACATGTAATATTAATAATGATGATGATGATGATGATGATTATTATTATTATTGAATAACTCATGTCGTAATAATTAACCATGCTGCATAACTGATGATCACCATAATTAAGTTTTTTTTTTTTTTTTTACAAAATCTTTGTTAGAACTGCACTAGAATATTTTCTGCTAGTCTCATCTCCTCTTGCTGTTGCCCTGCTGAATGAGATAAGGTTTTGCTGTTCTGGAAAATTCCTGTGAAATAAAACAGATCCTTTTTAGGACAGGAATCTGACAGGGTTTCAATTGAAATGTCATCTAGAAGCGTAGACATTAAGTAATAATATTACTGTCTAAGCATTTCCTAAAGAAACTGAAGAAGCTTTCCCAAGCTCCTTGTGCAAGAGATTATACGCTTAAATATATTTAAATGCATAATAGTACATGAGCCAAAGCACTGAAATGTATCAAGACAAAATGTGCCAACTCTCAGAAAAGATGCAACCTCACATCAAATGTTTATTAATTCATCATCAGTAATATTTAACTCAAGTCAAAAGCCACCCTTTGATTTTTTTAGGACAATGGACGGCTCCCAGAACAGGTTTACTGGACTTTAAAAAATCTGAGCATGAACTAATGGGATTTTCAATGGAGCAGTGACATAAGCAGAGCAGCTTCTCAAACACACACCCTGATCATTTTTCCACTATTTATCAGTCTGACATTTAAGCCTACGCTTGTTGTATTACCTTACAAACCCAAACCTCTCGGCTTCTGCTTTCTCATTGTAAATGCTCCATTGTAAGAACAATATCAAATAATGCAGTATAGCAGGTCACATGAGGACTGGATGAAATTGTCAAAAGGCAAACACCTGACACTGGACCTTTTGTGAAGAAATCCCAGCTCCTCTAAAGAGCCGAAGGGTGTGTTTTTCCAAAGGCAGAAGGAATCTGTTAGCTCCAAGAGCACTATAGGACCTGCATGTGCATGTGCACAACCATAAAGTGACACAAATTAATTCAGGCATCACTGAGTAACGAGTATCAATCACTCCGTTCTTGTTTAGTGCTTTGCAGCTAAACAAGATGCAGATAATTAAGTAATGCAGTTCATTACTTGCATATTGTATTCATAATTTTTCTTTAATGGCACAGACAGTAATTTGGTCTTGGTCAGGTTAGGGGTACAAATTATCATAACAAACAACTATGTGATTTGCATATCACAAACACACACCTCTCCTGTGGTTCCTTCAGCCTTGAATTTAATGAGGTATGCTGAAAGGCTAAATAAATAAACAATAATCGTACTTTACTGTTTTATTTATTATTGTATGATATTCCATGTGTCTTTTCTGACACAATGAAAATTCCTTATGGAAAATTCCATGTAGTAATTTAAGTTGTTCTTTCTCACCGCATCCGGCAGATGGCGCTGTGAACTTACATTGTACTGATCGACCTAGTAGTTTTCCAGTGTCCTACTGTTCTGTTTAATGTCTGAGTGCGTTTACTAGACTTAAAGCATTGTAGGTGACACACGATAAAATAATACACAGATAATGTATTTTATAAAACATATATTGATCCATCCCTCCAGAAATATTCAGTTTGATATATGTGTGTGGTGTTGCAAATCTTTTTTTTAAGCAGTATGTGAAATGTGAATATGCAAGCTCTCGGTCTGACTGTAAAAGCTCTTACCCTTTCATCAGAACGGCCTTAGGTGTGTAAATGTGAAAGATTCTTGCAGCCGCTGCGTTTAAATCTGTACATGTGCATGGGTTGACGTTAGTGTGTGTAACTGAATCTAAGGGAGTGACATGGCTGGAAGCTCTATCTATTCATACTTTTTTTCGGGATCCTCACATTATCAGTTTCTTGATCTTTCCAGGTGAATCACATTGCATGCAGCTAATCTGAATATTGCAGCAGTCAGAATGACACGATCATAATCAAGTCGCAGCCTGAGTCACAACCACAGACCTCACAAAAAAAATGCAACAAGACACCAGGCCTATTCATCACACTAAATTTCCCCTTTCATTTTACTTTCTTTCTTTCTTTCTTTTTTTGCTGGTGGTTCAATGTCACATACAGTGCCCTCCACTAATATTGGCACCCTTGGTAAATCTAAGAAAAGGTGGTTGTGAAAATAAATCTGTATTTAAAAATTAAACAATTTTACTAAATTCTAACCTACCATTGAAGTAAAACAACTGAAAATGAGGAGAAAATCTCTTTGTGAAATAAATGTTTTTCTCCAATACTTGTTGGCCACAATTACTGGCACCCCTACAATTTGTTATGAGTAAAATATCTCTGAAGTATATTCCCATTCATATTCACAATTTTGAGCACTCACAGAAACATATAAAAAGACAATTGAGCTTCACAAATTAGTGCAGTGGCTTTAAGAAAAGAGCTAGTTGTTCAGGAGGGTTTAAGAAAAGTTCTCTTTGCTCATCCAAAAACAATCTCCAGCATGTTCAGTTGTCAGACAGGACTGGAACTACACATGGGACTGGCTTCTATGATCAGATGAAACTAAAAAAATGAGCTTCAAGATCACTCCAAAAATCACTCAAGATGTGTTTGGTAAACACATGGATAAAAAGTTCTCCATGTGTACAATGAAGTATACTGCTGTGTTTTTGATGTTGTGGGACTATATTTCTGCTGGAGGTCCTGGACATCTTGTTTAGACACATGGCATCATGGACTCTATCAAATACCAACAGATAACAAATGAATGAATGAATGATGCATTTATATAGGGCTTTATCATGTATGGCCATACACCCAAAGCGCTTTACAATCATGTGGGGGGGTCTCTTCTTAACCACCACTAGTGTGCAGCATCCACCTGGCTAAATCTAAAACTGACTGACTCTGTTAGAAATCTTATAATGGGCCATGGTTGGGTCTTCCACTGGGACAATAATCCAAACACAAACATCAAAATAAACACTAGAATTAGTAATTGAGCTCAAAATGAAGCTTTTGCCATGGCTGGCCCAGTCCTCTGACCTGAACCCTGCAGAAAGTGTGGTGAGCTATAGAGGAGAAGCACCATCATGGAGCTGGTGTTCTGAAGGGTCTGGAGAGATTCTGCGTGAAGGAGTGGTCTCTTTTCTCTTATCAGGTGTTCTCCAAACTCTTCAGGCATTACAGGAGAAAACTCAGAGCTGTTATTACAGGAAAAGGAGGTAGCAATAATTGTGGCTAGCATCTATTGGAGAAAAACATTTATTTCATCATGAGTTTTTCTCCCCATTTCAATTGTTTTACTTCAATGATAGGTTAGAATTTTTTGAATGAAAGATCAAAAGGATAAACAATGCAGATTTATTTTCAGATTTACAAAGGGTGCTGATATTAGTGGAAGGCACTGTGTCTATTATTTGCATGTTCATCCGCATATTAGGCTTTGTTCTATCTGTAAGTGCCTTGTAAGCACTGCATTAAAACTGCCACTTGTATTTGTCCTTAGATTTGGGGAAATAACATAAGAATTGTGGTAGGAAGAGTCACCGATGTCATTCACCTTGACGTGTTTGGTGAGCTGTAGCACTTGTTCCTGTAGTTCTGCGTTGACCTTCTTGTCCTCCTCCACTTGCGTCTGGAGCCTGATTCGCTCCTCTCTCAGTCTACGGCTTTCCTCCTTCAGAACTATGATCTCTTTATCTGAGTCTTCCTTCTGGAGTTCACTGTTGTGCTCCGCCACCCTGAGAGAACAGAGAAACACGCCAAGAAAAAAATCTCTGATTGATACCCAAACAAAAGAAAATGAGATGCATACGAACTCTAACTTCCTGTGCAAACAAAGTCTGTTACTCGCAAAGCTGGTTTTTGGGTGAACTATCCTTTTAAAAAACACTCTTACTTTCTGAGTCTCTCCTCTCTTTCTAAGTCTTCCATCAGCTTTCTCTTTACATCCTCTAATTGACCTGGAAAACAAATGTTTACAGTCACATTCTCTTCATTATCACTCATTATTTTAAAATCACTCATCACCTTGCATCTGCAGGGTCGTGTCTTTCAGTTTCTGCTCCAAAGACTTATTGGCCTGAGTAAGTTTCTCTTTGTCACTCAGAAGCCGAGCGATTGTCTTAGAGAAGAGACCAAAGTGAACAACCTCATCATTAAATACAATACTGTATAAATGTTAGCAAGATATTGTATAAATCAGTGTCTTTACCTGACTGGCCTCTTCAGAGTTTGTTCTCGCCCTCTCCTCGGAAGCTGCCATCTCATTGGATAGCTTTCCAAACTCTGCCTCCAAAGCCTGAATCTTTTCTAGTCCTTGAGTACGTGCACTAGACAAACTTGTGAGTCTTTCCACAAGGCCCAGACTCTCTTTATTCTACAAGAAGAGAAAGAAAGGTTCCATATTTATGAGTCACTTCAGAAAATTATACAGTGCGCTTATTGTGTACATACGTGTTTTTACATTGTACTTATATTTTAAAAATACCTGCATGTAAATGCATCTGTAATTAATTTCTGTGATGTGACATTTATAACTACACTGTTGACCCACTCTTAAACCTACCCATACCACTGTCACGCTCAGTCAAAGGCAGAGACAAAGAGGTAAAGTTCTTTTTATTTTCACAGCAGGTTTTAAACAAGTAAAGAAGATCGGTGTAGGTGAGTAATTCAGGTGAGTATATCAGGTAGGCACATATATAGCAGCGCAGTCCATAATATTCAGAGTTAGATAAGAGAGCAATACTGGTAATGTGGCATGCAGATTGATTCAGGTAGCCTGGCAGGCAGACAGGTATCAAAGTCTTGGTCAAAGTAAATCAGGTAGGCAGAGTAAAAGGCAGATATCTGAGCAGGCTTTTGACAAGATGATAAAACTTGGCAAACTCCTCCACATATACCTTGATGGGAAGACCATTCTGGGTCTGAAGGAGTGCAGCGGCCACTTCCTGCTCCATGTTGCTCACCGTAATCCTGCTAGTCTGTGATGGGCTGAGCTTCTGTCACACTCAGTCAAAGGCAGAGACAAAGAGGTAAAGTTTAACAGGTAAGTTCTTTTTATTTTCACAGCAGGTTTTAAACGAGCAAAGGAGATCGGTGCAGGTGAGTATATCAGGTAGGCACATATATAGCAGCGCAGTCCATAATATTCAGAGTTAGATAAGAGGGCAATACTCAGTCTCTGGTAATGTGGCAGGCAGATTGATTCTGGTAGCTAGGCAGGCAGACAGATATCAAAGTCTTTTAGTTCCACGATCCAAGTAGATCAGGCAGAGAGAGTGAAAGGCAGATATCTGAGCTTCTTTTAGAGAAGGCTCAGGGAATAGACCTTGAGCTCAGCCATCGAGTAAATGGCTGAGCTATGCTTTATGGTGCGCTGGTGATTGGAGTCAGGTGTCAATACACAGGTGATAGAGATCGGGTGATTGGACCTGATCCAGAAACAGGTGACTGCGGTGTGGTAGTAACCGATCCAGGGACAGGTGTTTGTGACATTGCGCCCCACTCCGGAAAGGTGCGTCCTCGCGCCGTAAAGATGAAAGTACATACATCACGAGGGAAGAGGGTGGGCGCCCTGGAGGTTATCCAGGGCAGGGTTTCTTGCCCCTCACTTGTGACAGGTGCGGAGTTGAAGGTGCAGACAGAAGGCCGATGAGCCAGGCTGACAGCGAGGCTCCGGAGGGCCAAGGCAGAGCAGATGGTGGGTTGGATGGTAGGTTGTAGGTGAGCGGCAGGACTGTCAGACGACAGCGAGGCAGAAGGCTGAAGTGGGTGGGAGGGGGAGGATTTGTTTGGAGATGGCTTTTGAGGCACGGACTCTGGAGGGAGCTCTTGCAGCGCAGACTCTGGAACAGGGTTCGAGATCGGCACTACTGGCCATAATCCAGGGGCTGGAACCGGCACTACTGGCCATAATCTAGGGACTGGAACTGGCACTAATGGCCGTAATCTAGGGACTCCTGATCTGGATCGGGGATCGGCTTCACTGGTTGAGAGAGACAGACGGAAACTTCCTCTACTGGCAATGATGAACCTCCCAGACACAAGGCTCGATCCATCAGCCGTACGAGAGAGCCCGGATTGTTGGGCAAGGAGACCTGCATGGCCAAATTCTCATCCATCCCCAGCCAAAACATAATTCTGAGTGTCTGCTCGCTCCAGGGGACAAGATGATAAAACTTGGCAAACTCCTCCACATATACCTCGATGGGACGACCATTCTGGGTGCGGGTCTGAAGGAGTGCAGCGGCCACTTCCTGCTCCATGTTGCTCACCGTAATCCTGCTAGTGCATTTCGGGCTCGCGTCGGGTTCGGTTACTGCTCTGTCGGACGCGGGTCGGGCTCAGACAGAAAAATGCGGCCCGATACGCACTCTAGTTTGTGTGTGTGGTTGATCACTTCTCACTGCTGTGTGTGTGCACTTCAGTGGGTTAAATGCAGAGCACAAATTCCTAGTATGGGAAACCATACCTGGCCACATGTCACGTCTTTTCCTTCCTTCCTATTATTATTATTATTACTTGTAGCAGTTTTTTTTACATTTAAGTAAAACTTTTAGCTATTTGTTACTTAAAAAACACTTCTTTAAGTTAATTTTTCAAGACAACACTTCTTGTGTAAAATGTGTTTTACTGTAATATCTATATTCTATTTAAACAATTATCAATATGTTTTTCTTGTAAATCAAACCGATTATTTTTAACTTGCTAACATCATTCTTGAACATTCGAATTACATGTTCTTGAAGTTAATTTAAAGTAAGTTCACATAGGAGCAAAAAAAAAATCTCTTAAAAAAATCTCTTTATGATCTTGATTTTTCCTCACAAACAGCAACATTTGAAGTCTCCAGAGAAAAAAAAATCTCCTTTAGAGCTTGAAAAAATATCTCAACAATACCTAAAACTTTGCTCAGATACCAAAGTCTCCAATCAAAAGTGAGATATAAACTTAAACATTTCTCATCCAACCAATCAAAACTGTTCCGGTCTCCACATTTACTTCATACCTCTCTGAACTCACTCTACTACAACTACTTCAACAAGTTCTCCTCTGTGTTTTGGTTTTTTTTGCTCGTACCTGCTCTTCTATTTTCTTGCGCAGCTGCTGGACTCGGTACGACAGCTGCACGTTGATGACCAGCCGTCTCATGGTCTGAAAGCGTCGGCGCACCAGCCAAGCTCGAGCATATTTCTGCAGAACCAGAGCCTTGTGTTCTGCCACCATCTACAATAACACAGACACAAATGTGTGACTATGTGATCAGAGTCAAAAAATGATGAAATAGTATGAAACAATGTGGCTTTGCCTTTCTGTAGCGCCTGCGGGCCATCCATCCTCTGGTGAAGGCCTGTATGGTGACTGCAGCCCTCAGTATGAGCTGGTAAATCCTCCGAACCAGATACCCACGACAGTGTCTCTGGATCACCACAGCGGCCCAGCCCTGCTTCAGCGCCAGAGCAGTCACGGTGCATCTGCAACAGAAAGGATTTTAATGAACTCCAAATGTAGCATATGATGAAAAGGCACAAGACAAGTTCGTATGTGCTACTCTTTAATTGTTTGTTTATGTACGTTAAACAGATTGATGACTTTGGTTGCATCACATTATCCATATTTTGCATGATGATGCAATTTAAAATGAAAAACTTGACACATGTACACAGTAAGTGAATGTTAACAAAAACTTGACCTTGCATGTGTCAACCTGTTGTTGGGGACTCACAAAACCAACATATAAACCTTTCATTACATTAATCATAATAGAGGCATTTTAAATAAAATTAAATACATTCAAAATTATAAAAAAAAAATGTCAAAACACAACAACATTACTAAAACTTGAACGATGATGTAATCATTTAAACCAAATAGTCATACAAAATTCATACAAGCATTTCACTGATACTTAAGCTTCTAAAATAACCCTGAAATGAGTATATTACATCTTACAATATATTATAATTGAAAAGTGCTACTTTTATTTTGTAGTAATGTTTCACAGTTTGACTGTACTTTTGATCGAAGACAGACTGGCGTGTAGGATTGCTACCGCTCTGGAAACACTCACCTGATCTGTTTCGTCCCACGCACATACTGCTGGATAGTGATGGCAGCTTGTCTCATGTGAAGGAACCTGCGTCTCTGCCTCCAGCCCCTCGCATGCTTCTGGATGGTCACGCAAGCCGCACGAAGATGATCCAAGCGTAGCTTCTCCAGGTACGCCACCTGTCCTGCCCTGAAGAAGATCTTAGTCCGACCGAACTTGTACTGGTTGGAGTCCTGTAATGGACCAAAGAGGACTTATTTCAGAAGATGGCTGAAGAACACAAGCTCTCAGATCTACAGTACACTCTTAAGATTAAAGGTGCTTCCTGACTTCAATGAAGAACCTTATAATCTAAATGGTTCCATAAAGAACCTTTAACATCTGAGACAACCTGGTCTCATAAAAATATGTACCTCTGTGCACATTTTGCGCAACGCCATTTTTACGTACATTACTGCACATTTTGCTGCAGTTTCAAAGAGAAATGTCCACTGAGTGGCGCTAAAACACAGGTTCGATACGTGAGCCCTGGCACATTTTTATTCCATTGTTTCAGGTATGTATTGCGGTGGTTCAGAACTGAAATATCCGTAAACTATTGATAAAAGTGAAACAACTTTTACACGGATGTGAACTGTTTTGTCGAAGCGTAGTTAAACGGGATTGAACCGGAGCTCCTCACCTCTCCGTGAGCTACCGAATAAACCTACCGTCCATGTGAACACGTAGATATAAAGCTGGATATGTGTGATGCTAATGTTCAAAAGCATATATCATATTAACATCATATAATACTCAGCATATTACTATTGTTTTGAAATCATAACACTATATTCTTCAAGTATTCTATTAAAACTCAATAGAAGCAATAGAAGGTGTCAGAGTTTTACTGCCACTAGTGTTCATTTCTTTTGGAAACTGCACTGATATGTACTTGTTGGTATGTGTTTTGTGTCTCGCTAAAAATTGCACCCAGGTACGTTTATGCCATGAGACCAGGTAAAACCTTTCTGTTTCACAAAAGGTTCTTTGTGGCTGTTCTTCAGATTATAAAAAAGGTAAGAAAGACAAAATGGTTCACTGTAGAAGCAAAAATGGTTCTTCTATGGCCTCGCTGTGAAGAACCTTTTAAGCCCCTTTATTTTTGTGAGTGTATGCATTTCTCTTACAGGAATGAGTTTCTGCAGAACCGTCTTGCACGTCTGCTTCTTCTCTCCCAGCTTCAGCTCCGACTGGCTCATCAAGATACTGTAACGACTGTAAAACTCTATATACGTCCACCTGTGAGGATGGAGAGAGACGATAAGAACTCTGCAACCTACTGATGACAAGCAGCATCAGTATTCTGTACATCCCTGGACTATTTCAACCTGGCCAGCTGTATTTTGAGATTTGAGAGTTGAACATGTCCAGTTCACATAAAAAAACAACAAGAAATTATATTTTTTCATATAATTAAACAATCACATTTTTTTATATATCTTCTGTAATTTACAGTGATGATTTGCTTTCACATTATGGTATTTTTAAAATTGCAATTAAATAAATGTATTAAATAAAAAAAAATAAATACCAAAAATGTACATTGCAAAATATAATCATAATGCTCCTAAATACATAAGCAGTCTTATTTCTTCCCTTTGATTTTATTTCATTTTATATTAACTATGACTTGGACATGTTTTTCACAGGTTTAATTAATTTGGTGTTTTTTTAATATACTATAAATACATATTATTATTTTGTATAGTAATAAAATATTACATTTTTTGGTAAAAATTGCTTTTGTCATTTTTATTAATTTTTTCACTTCATATTATTTTTTATTTCAGTGTTAGTACTTTAGTACTACTTTATTTTAATTAATTTAATTCAACAAATTTTAGTTTTAGTCATCGAAAACAGATTTATACATATTTCTGTTTTGTGTCATTTAGTCCTATGATATCTGTATAAAAATCTTTACAGAACTGTAAGTGAAGTTAAACCACATGTTACACGGAGAGCAAACTTTATCAAACTTGATGTACAGACTGAGGCACTGGTCACCTGGACGGGTAACTCTGGGCACTGATGCGAATGGTCTCCAGCACACCACAGGCCCTCAGCTGCTGCACTACACGCTTTGAATCATATCTAACAAACACACACGACACAAATTAATACACTGTACACAGAAAAAAAGTGATTCAGACTTGTTGTCACTTACTCAAACGGCAGTTTCTCTTCATTGGGTTTAATACAGCGCACATAATGAGGTGTAGTAGCATTCAGCGTCTCCATTAACAGGTACAAGGAACTTCGAAACTAGATAAAACGTATATGAATCTTTCAAATGAGTTAAACAGACATGATTATTCTCTAGGATTGACTATGAATTTGTACCTTGTCTCCTACAGTGGTTCTCAGCTGCTTGTTTGAAGCTTTAACTCGTGGATATGCCGGAGTCACCTTAATAGTCTTGTGGCCAGAATTTGGTTCGTCCTCTTTAAAAAATTCCACCAAGACAGTAAACTGCCAACACAGAGATTAGACAAACCACATTACAATGATATTAAACTTCATTAAACATGAAGGGGGCTATTCGGTTGATACCTGACTGGCACGCATGATGTCCACCAGCTCTTCATAAAGCGTGTCTCTGTTCTTCTCCAAAAAACCTTTACACTGGTATTCTACCTAAAGAAAACGGCTTCAGTTTTTTATGCACTTTTTTCACATTTAACACAATACACAGAGAGAGGTATTAGTCTCTCACCTTATCAGCAAAATGTTGGATCACAAAAGAGTCATTAGACATTCGGGGTTTCTCAAACAGCGGCTTTGAGCCTAGGAAATTGTACAGCTTCTGCAGCCAGTTTTTATCAGTGCCCTGTGGGAACTGTGGGAGATTAAAACAAAAACTATTCAGTTACAACAAAATATTCTGAAGGATTCTAAATATATTTGGTTTTCCTTGAGAAAAATATAATGTATTGTTTCCTCCTTTTGAAGTAAAATATGACCTGGATATTTTATCAAAATTAAAAACTACAATATGTCACTGTGATATAAAATAATATATATATATGTACTATTATAGTATTATTATTTTGAATTAGTCAATTATTTTTATGTGTTTTTGTCTTGGTTTAAATATATTTAGCTTTCATTTATTTAATTTTATAACTTTTTATTTTATAAGTATTAGCAATTTTTTGTTTCATTGCAATAAATAAAAAATAAATACTATAAAGTTAAAGCAAATATGAATCATAATGGTCCTAAATATATAAGCAAAATATCTTATTTCTTCCTAAGTAAAATATGACCTGGACACATTTTTAAATGGTTTAGATAATTAAGTTGTTTTTTTATATACTATTATATATATTTTTTTTATTTTACGCAAATTAAATTGTAGTAATTTTGTTAGCAAATTTTAGTAATTTTTGCCATGTCAACATTTTAAGTTTTTTATTTCAAACTAAGTCCCTGTGATAGATACAAATACATTTTTGTGTTTTTAATGTGTTTTTGTCTTTTTGACTTGTATATATTTCTATTTAGCTTTAATTTATTTTTATTTCAGCCTAAAAATTTTATTTCAGTTAAAGTTAGTATAAAAGGAATTACTATAAATGTTGAACCGACTAACAAAAAAACACACATCCTTTAAAATAAAAATCTCAGCTCTTAGAGAAATTAATAAGATTGACACATAAACACATAAACATATCATCAAATTCTCTTAAGAGCTCATTCAACTAAATTATACACATAACAGTTTGTCTTAAAGGCACAATATGTAATATTTTTGTAATAAAATATCCGAAAATAATCCCGGAAACCTCGGACTGGACAGAGACTCCGCTCTCGCGTGTGTTTTAATAGACGGGTAAGCAAATATATGTAAATTATTAATTGTGCAAGTAATAGTCATGTGCAGATGGTTAGGTGATATAAATGAGCTTTTCATCTGTCAACATGATTTGTGAAAACGACATATCCCAATGTTCAACGCTCCATCATGGCGTCATTGAACTTCGCCTCTGTTATTGTTTTGAAAATGCGACCTATACTTGCATATTGTGCCTTTAAGTTAAACAGGGCTGTGTTTCCCAAAAGCATTGTAAGCTTAAGTCCATCATAGATCCACTGACACCATTAAAGCTACAATATATGCTTGCAATGCTTTTCGGAAACGCAGCCCTTGTAATTTGTGTCCTAACAGCCAATCAGAACATATCTGGTGCTTAAAGGTGCCATAGAATGGAAAACTGAATGTACCTTGGCATGGTTGAATAATAACAGTTCAGTACATGGACATAA
>JAUMHQ010000042.1:334398-345274 GCA_032361165.1 Enteromius paludinosus | reverse complement strand
TAATTTTTTATTATAATTTTTTTTTATTTTTTATTTTTGCAAAGATTTTGCGGCGTGATTGCACAATTACGTCACAGCGTCATCTTTTAAAGCCACAAGAACAATAGTTATTAAATGTTCACAAGATCAAATTAACACATCAGTTATAAAATCCGAAAATTTTGAGCGTGCTTCTTATGTTTATGGAATTCTCGTAAGAAAATAACAACAAAAAAAACCCTAATATGTAGTCCTTTACAATTCAAAATTTCGTTTTCTGCATAAAAAGCACATCGGATATCATTATAACGTCATTTAGCCATTTTTAACAACAAATCGACCTAACACTGCGGTCATGGCGCTGTCCTGGCTCTAGAGAGCAGCAAACGCTGTTCTGTTTCCCCTTGGCAGCGCGCCGGAGTTTGGGGTCCGGAGCCTGGGAAAAGAGCAGCTTTACCCTTATAAGGCCGCAATCCATCCGTTCCGTTTTCCCCCAGACTTTTCCTCTCCACCCTCCCTTCCTCTCTCTCTCCCTCTCGGGCTGCAGGGATATTTACAGCAGGACTGGCTCGGCGTACCTTATTAGGAGCTGTCCTTGTTGTCAGTGTATATGAAGATGAGACAAACAGATGAGAGGATGGCATTCATTCTCAAGGGTCATGTGTTTTGTTTTGTTTTTTGTTTTTTTGCCAAAGGTAACGAGAGGCAAATGTCTGATCTGTGCAGCACGTGTCAGAATCCCATTTTAACTTTCTGCGGCCCTCAGGTTTCTCTCTTATTGTTCTCTGGAGCTTCTAAACAAGGTGTCAGGCGAGAATGAATCATTTCGCCGTTCGCTCTCACACTGTCCAGTTTTACTGTAACTTCCTGTCCTGCTCTCTGTGGGAATGTTGCATCCATTATTCCAGCTGTTCTTCTGTTTTTTTCCCCCTGCTATCAGATGATGAGGGACATCTGTTAGACATGCACACAGCATTAGGGAGAACTGGTGAATGAGAAAGAGACAGGCTGGCTGTCCTGATGACGTCATACTGCCGCGTTTGAACATGATACCCAAAGAAATTCAAGCGCTGGATACACAGTTACTGAATCCAAATGACATGATTGCATTGGCGTTAGTATCATTACATTTATTTTAAATAGGGCAATATTTATATTGATGTAAAAAGTAGTGCTGTTTACGCGATTAATCGCATTTAAAATAAGCTTTTGTTTACATAGTGTGTACTGTGTATATTTATTATGCATATGCACATATAAAAAACATGCTGAGCTGAAACAAATTCATATTCATATTTTTGTTTGTTTTACATTTTATACTTTACATTTCTTTTTAGTTTGCCCACTAATCAGGGGAGGTCAAATTATTATTTGGATCCAAAATAAAAGTTTTGGTTTACATAAAACAAAAGAATGAGTGTAATGTTTATATTTAATATGCATGTATAAATACACACATGCATGTATAAAAAAATACATATTTTTTATATTTATTAAAATATTTATAAATTATATAAATACATATATTTTCAAAATACTGTGTGTATTTATGTATGCATAATTTATATACAGTGCACACATGTGAAAAAAAAACTTATTTTGGGTGCAATTATGTCACCATTTAATTATATGATTAATATTAAAGTTATTTTGTTTTATATTTTAGTTTTAAGTATTATATTTGATGCTTTTACTATATTATTTTATTTTTTCTGTTTAATAATATTTAAAAAATAAAAGGAATAATATAAAATTGGGACTGCGAGTTATGTCATTTAATATTCAAATAAAACACAAGCTGCCATCTTACACAACAATAAACCACATAATGAATAAAACAGGCACTAGTCTACAAACACACATATTTTATTAAGTGCCAACATTCATTCAATATATTAGAAAAACAACACGTGGAGAAAATTAAGCCAATATCAAGTTACAGTTTATAGCGTTATGAGTTCAAATGAATAATATTTGTACATTTACACAATAAACAAAAGCCATCGCCCCCGCTTCAGAAGACACGGAGAGCATGGATGATTCAAACAAGGGTAAAAAGCAGAAAAATAGACATTTCCTCATGGCTCGCCGCAAGTGTCACTTAAAAGAAGATGCCTAGCGTAACTGGCGTGTTTTCAGCGAATGATTGTCGCGCTGCTTTCTGGAGTCGATGGATTGGAGTGACATGCTCAGACCACCTTTAGTGGAGTTTAGGGTAGAACCTCTCGATTTTGTGTGTGTGTGTGTGTGTGTGTTTGTGCAAAGATGCAAAAATACTGCAGACTTCAGCTGCCTGAGACTCGTGGAATGTGTGTGGAGTGTGTGCGCTCACGCTTATGGGAATGTGCATGGTGCATGCGTCCCTATACGAGTGTGTGTGTGTGAGAGAGAGAGAGAGAGAGAGAGAGAGAGAGAGAGAGAGAAATAAGGAAATCTGAAGCTCTGTTGATGAAGTTGGATGAAGTTCAAACACGCCGCACGCACAGGAAGGTAAAAGATCACGGCTAACTGTGAGCCTGTGGGCAAACACCGTTCCTCTCCTCCTCTTTTCCCTTCTTTGGCTCGGGGTGGTATGGTTTTCTCCTCCTCTCTCTCGGTCTCTCGATCTATTTGGAAAGTTTGCTGATGACTCTGATGAGCGCGCCGTTCTCATCCTTCAGCCTCTGGTTGTCGGCTCTCAGATCCCCTAAAACCTGCGAGACAGACACATTCCAGGTCTTTAAAGAGACAGTTCACACTAAAATCATGTCATTCTGCAACAAGAAATAGAAAAGATGATGTTCTGAAAAATGTTTAAGCAGCTGTTTTCCAAATAATATAAAAATATAGTGACCAGGAGCTGTTAATGCTATTTTATATTATATTATTTATATATTTTGACATTTTAGTTTGATTTGACAAGCACTACGAATTATTAATAGTAATTTATAAATAAAATAAATAATAATAATTCACCAATTTGATTTTAAAATAGTACTTTTATTGCTAATATAATATAATATAGCAGTATTATTGCTAATAATAATAACAGCAACTTTAATTAAATTAATTATAATATTATAAATAAATATTATTATTATTATTATTATTATTATTATTAATAATAACAACAACAAAAATCATATACATACATTTGAAAAGTAATAATTATTTTGGGCTTATATTTCAGTTTGATTGGCACCAACGAGCACTATCCATTATTAATTGTAATTAATACAAAAAAAAAATAAAATTGATAAAAAAATAAATAAATAAATTACAAAATTTATTTTACTATAGTACTTTTCTTTTACAATTAATTTAATTTGACCACTGACCAAGGACTGTAATGATGTATTTTTAATAAAATTGTATTATTTAATAACAATATTAATAATAATAATTCATATTCACACACACACATTTTATATATTTATAAATATATACACCTTTTTTCACATCTAAGTGTGACTGGCCACTGACCAGTGACAGTTAGGTATGTATTTTACACATAAAAAAAAAAATTATAAAATAATATCAACCATAATAATAAAAACTAACATTAAAATATTTTAGTTGTATTTCATTTAAATTTTTTTAAACACTATTTATGGCCTCAACATGAGCTTTTGCAATTGTGATATTTATATTAAATTATATTATATTTTTTCTTTTGGATTTTTTAAATGACCACTGACCAAGTGCTTCATTTATTAACAATTGATGAAAACAATATTAATAAGCTTAATATGAATCTGTCATTTTGGATTTACATTTGATTTTATTATGGCCACTGGCTCAAACTGGTTCAATACTTTTCCCATTGATTTCTAAAGCTACAAACCTCACATTCTTCACACAGATTTGGAGCAACATGAAGTTGAGTAAATGATGCCAGAATGTATATTTTTACCACTTTACCACTCCTTATAATGCATGAAATTACAAGTTTCCAGTTTCAAGTTATTTTTCTGTCCTCAATAAGACTAAAAATACAGCGCAGAGCTGCAAACTCCCAGCCAGCGCATAGAAGCTGATGATTAAGACACTGTACTGGAGGAGAACCAATCAGATTTCACTGTAGGCAATGCTAGAAATAGAAACCAGGTGACTAAGCTCACATTAACAGGGCAGAAGTGTGATTAATCATCTTTGTCATTCCTGGCTAGTAAGACAAATGCCTCGATAAACCAGTTTCGCTCCTGTTTGCTGAATTGTTCTCAGGTATTAAAACTAGCATTCACAACATTTCAGAGGAGAGAGCCAATCAGCATCCAGAACTGTTTGAATGAGAGCCAATCAGAACAAGTCTTCACACGCTCTCACCTTTAGCTCCTCTTCTAACTCAGCGGCACGCCTCTCTAACATCTTTTTCTCCTGAAACGCAGAGAGAACATGACATCATGAGATTGAGAAGGTCAGTGAGTGAGCTTTTCATTACTTCAGCAGAATGTGTGTTCTGTAAACTCACCTTCTTCTCCATCTCCAACAGAGCCGTGCAGTCGGTGAATCTCTCCTGTCTCTGTTAAAAACACAACCAAACGCACACACGTAAATAACTCTTCTTTATATGACACACACACACACACGTTTTTTTCTCCCACCCCCCACAAAACAAAAATCGTGATATGAACCGAATCGTGGGTTTGGTGTATCGTTACAGCCCTAACTAGAAAGTATACTCATTTACATTTTTGTAAATAGAAATATAATAAACTTAAGTGAATCAATTATTTAACTTTCAAGTTTTATTATATATAATAAATGATAATATAAATGTTTCATTTTACATTTGATTATTACCTATGTATTTTTCCTAATTTCTCAGTGCTTACATTAATATTTAATACTGTAATTAGATGCCTTTAAAAATATCCTTTCATGAATTCTTTGATTTAGACTAATAGAGGATGTCAGGATATGCTTTTATATGCTTGATCAAAAGAATTTTCCTACTAGGAAACAAAAAGTATATCTGAAACTGCTATCATAGTAATCCGACACATGTGTGCAGCTCTGGGTGTGTGAGAGAGAACCTGTGTGGCCTTTTCCAGCTCCACCCGGGTCAGTGAAATGGTTCTCTGTGTGTCTGATAACTGTGACTGCAGGCGGCGGTTCTCCCTGGACATCTCCTCAAACATCTGAAACACACATCCGGACATAAAACACACACACACACACACCTCCTGCCAACACAATTAGCCAAACCACAAAGCCCTGCTGACCTTCTTGAAGTCCCTGGACTCTGATCCTCTCGTGAGAATACAGTCGTTCAAGACCGAATCAGACCTGAGAAGAAGGAAAGAGAGAGAGAGAATGAGAAGGGTGCAGGTCTCCAAACAACCGGAAGGGTCAAAGGTCAGACTCTTACCTGCTGCTCGTGTATCTGTCTGTCTGCATGAGGGAAACACAAAATATTTCACGTCAGCAAGAAACCATACACACATGCGAGAACTTAACCAATCAGACTAAATATCAGCTCTGTATAACATTTTTATATTTTCTACCTATATATATATATATATATATAAATAAGTTAAAAAAAGTAACTTTAAAGTCTTTATATATTCCCCCTCATAAAGTCCTATCACTGTCAATCAATTAAAAAGAGCACGCTGATTGGTCAGACCTGTGGGTCCCGCCCACTGCTACTCTCCTCCTCTCCACTGGGGTCGTTGTCATCGCTCTGAAAGCACAGAAGCATAGGTTTAAATCAAGTCTCCTGCTTGGATCAGGTGTGCTGCCGTTCCTCACCTCTCCCGTCTTCCCTCTCCTCCGAGCTCTGGCTCTCCTGCGCTCCCTCGCTCGCTCCTCGCTGTCTGCATCTGACACACGACACACAAACCATGTTACACACTGAACACAGCGGGGCGGAATCATCAAACACATGGATGAGGGTCAAAGGTGAAAGGTCACCCTGTCGGTCAGGACGTGGAGCACCGGGAGGGTGTGTGAGTCCCAGCAAATCAGACTTCTGCAGGTTAGCGATACGAGACCGCCAGCTCACTTCCTGCGCAAAAATATAGAATTATTATTATTATTATTATTAATGTGACATAAGTAAATAGTAAGGATTAATGATGTATAATAAGCCTTTTATTTGGACTAAAAACCCCTTTCATTTGGGGGAGGAAGCTGGCATTTGGAGAACTATTTGTACATGCCATGCAATATAAGGTTAACAATTAATCGATGATCGATTGTGGAAATAATTGAAAATTTCCATCCCTAATATATATATATACACACACATTTTCCCCACACACAAAATATATGCATATATTTACAAACACACACACACACTCTTCCTTTGCTATTTTTTAGGCATCAATTCAGTTGTTTAGTTTCAAAAAGTGCTACAACATCAAAAATAAAACGACACACTTGACCTTTAACCTTTAATATTTCTGACAAATGCAGATGTTTGGATTAACCTCAACCTTTCTCACCCCTTCCTCTCCCTTCTTTTGCTTTGCTTCTTTCTCCTCCTCTTCTTTCTTCTCCATGCCCTTGTTTTCCGTCTTCATTGTCTTCTCCGCTTCCTGCAGGTCTGTGAGAGTAACACCCTGAAGAGCAAACACAGCGGTCACACGGAGGAGATGTCTGGACTCCAGCTGCGCACTAAAACTGCTCGACACACATGTTTACCCTGTGTTAAGGTCAGAGCTCAGGGTTAAAGTACACACAGCCATTGACTGTTTAATGCATATTCCACCCGGTTTCCCAGCACTTGTGTGATATCACTGGTTTCTCGTTTACCTGTCCATAGAAACTAAAAACAGTTGTGCTTGGTTGATTTACTTCTCAAACAGATCAATTTTGGCAAATTTCTCAGTTAAAATGTTGCATGTTTTAATTTGAAAAGCAGTGCTACTTCATTACTGACATATTGCATATTTTATTTCTTATCAATGAAAATGTTTTCATTATTGACGAGGCAGGCTGACCTGCGTGGAGCGCCTGGACTGGCGAGCATGTCTGGATCGGGCTTTTCTCTGAGCTTCTGCTTCCTCGTCACGCACTGGAGTCAGATAGGACCTACACACACAAACACAAACACAAGCTTCAGCCACATGACACAGTAAAAACACTGGACCAACTGGTCTAGATGAGTTAGACAACCAGATGCTACACCACGATTTAGCTATTTACAGCTGTACCAACAATAAACTGATAATCAAACATTATAATAGAAATAAAACTGAGTATTGTATTATTGGAAATTAGTATTAAATATAATTTTTCTTATTTAATATAAAAATGTTAATGAATTAAAACTGTATGCAAATACTATTAAATAGAAAAATAAATGATAAATAATTAAACTATTTATATTTTAAAATATAATATATAATATATATATATTAAGTAGTGCAGTCAAATCAATTAATAATCATTAATCACAAGCCAAATAAAAGACATATGCATGTATGTGCAACACATATATTATGTAAATATTAGAGTTGAGCCGGATACTCGGCTGAAACGAGTATCCGGTACAGATAAAGCACTTGAGTACGAGTACCATACGAGTAATACGAGTCCATATCTGTGCTCGAATTGAATACAAATTTTCATTGGGTAGTGACTTGCGTCTCTGCCTGTCGGAGATTTCTTTTCTTTTTTAAACCGTCAGCTGGCTCTAACCATTTTTTTGTGAAAGTGTCTGACACTTTCTTGCTGGATTTCATAAAAAAAAAAAAGAATAAAAAATTGCAACCGCCTGTGTTGTATTTATTTTTGCAAAACTTGTTCTGTATGTAGTTCGTTTGTTATCGTGATCAAAACCACTGATCTGAAGCTCAATGCTGATGCTGTCATGTAAGTAGTTTTCTAATCAGCAATAAATAAATATATATAAAAATATAAAATATAAATATAACAATTTCTGATCAACCTATATCAATTGCATGCTTAAAATAACATACTGGTTAAAGCCCCGCCCATTTCAAGACAACCCGTCCCACTACCAGGTTAAACTCCGCCCAGTTTCTGGTTAGGCCCCGCCCAGCAAGAGTATCGATACAGATAATGCTGTACTCACTCATCCCTAATAAATATCACATTTTATTTTTGATGCGGTCAGTCATGATTAATCTATTTGAAAGAGCTAAAATTAATCTACAGTAAATTACGTAATTTATTAATATTAGAGAATTTTTTTTGCAGCAAAAAATGTCATTCAGTGTAACAATCTTCAAAACAAATCATTTTATGACACATTAAAAGATGAATTACTTTCTCCCCAAATACTAATTAGTTGTAATTTTATTTTTTTTAAATATCCTATGTTTTGCCCATTTGTCAGTAAGATTTTTTTTTTTTACTTCAATATGCTTCCTTACTCTTTTATATATTTTAATATGCACAAGTCAGAATAAGCAAGTTTAAACTTTGACATAAATATTGTTACACTGAATGACAATTTAACATTATTTCACCCACATTGGGACATTTTTTCTTCAAAAACCTATTTGAATCATTAAAAACAGACACTTTCTTACATTTAATGTGCTTTCTAAGGACATTAAATTACTTTTGTGAATTACTTCAAATCTTAACGTCTTAGACCCATAAACACACACACTTGTATTTGTGGTTTATGGGGACTCTCCATAGGTGTTTATACTGTACACACCGTGTGTGGTATTGCCCTACACTGACCCCACACCTAAACCTACCCCCTACAGGAAACTGTGTGCACTTTTTGAATTTCATAACACTATTTAATATGTTTTTTTTAACCCGGGGACACAGAAAGTGTCCTCATAAACCATGTTTACATTGTAGTACCCATTTCATTATACACATTTGTGTCCTCGTAAACCACAAATGCCTGTACACACACACACACACATCACTCATATTGTTTTAAGAAAGTACATGGGTCAAGAGGCACTTCAGGCTAGTATGAGGTGTTTTTTCCAGCAGGACCGAGGTTTATGATCGTTCAGTCTTGTGGAGATCATCACACACTCACTTGCGTCTCTGTTTGGTCTCTGGCTCGCCTGATGTGGTTGTCGTGGTTACAGAGTTCGAGACGGGCTCCTTCTTCTCAGCCTCTTCCTGAGCCGACCTGCGAGACACACAGCAGATCACACAAATGCAACAAAGACCCGGTCAAATCACACGTGATCGGAGACACACGCACCTCTGAGCCAGCAGATTACTGAGGCGACTCAGTCCAGAGGTTGCCGTGGTTACAGAGGTCACCGAAGGGTCGTCGAGCCTCCTTCCATAAGACGAGCTGCGAGGTAACGAGGGGTTCGGAGCCGACACTTCAGCGCTGGACTGGCTGTTCAAGCGGCGCGTGTACGAAGAGCTGCGGCTCAAAAAGCTACACAGAGAAGACGGATGAGCTCAGAAGACTCTCAGAGCAGGAAGTAGTCTGTGTTTCCTGTGTCTCTCACCTGCTGGTGTTGTCGGGGTTCGTGCTGGTGTCGCTGATGCTGAAAAGGCGTCTGGACGGAGTGGGCTGAACGCGGGCCAACCTGGGCTCCTGAACACAGGAAATGACAAAGTCTTAATTTCTTAAACTGTTTAAAAAATGTATTTTTGTTTAATAACAGGCATTATATTTAATATATAAAACATGTTTCAATTGAAAAAAAACAATTCTATTGTAAAATTACAATAAAGATGACAGTGCCGTAAAATTCCTGTGCATAACCATACAGTACATGTATATTATGAGAGTATACCTTATTGTCAGATTCAGAGCTCAGTCTGGGACTGGATGCAGAGCGTGTCATTCCCAGTTTAGTCTCAGGGTCCTTGAGGGCCTCAGTGACTGGATCAGTGGCCCCGGACGAGCCCAGAGTCACAGAACTTCCTGCTTTACGTAAAGACGTCCTCCAGGAACCTGGAGCCTCTGTCACCGGGGGCCGGACGGGTTCAGCCTACAAGTACACCACACATTATATTATTATTATAAAAAACATTAAAATACTGTACATTATTGTTAACTGGGAGGTTATGATGGTTCTTTTTTTTGATTCACGTTACATGCATTATACTATAGTGCTGTAAAAATGTTTAATCGTGATTCATCCCATCCAAAATAAACATAATGTGTGCTAGCTGTAGGGATGCAACGGTTTTCGGTGGTTTATCGAACCGTTCGGTTCGGTACACCCACGTGAACCGCGATATTTCGGTACTTAGCCTACTTCAGGCATTAAACTTACATTTTAATTAAAATGGTCATTTTCTGTGTATTAAGCGCATATACAATCAGGCCATGGTCAGAACTTCTCAAGACTAGTGATTGGTCGTTCTTGAACGAATCTTTACTCGGGAAGAACGAGTCGTCTCGTGGGAGTGATTCGTTCACGGCTCAGGCTGCATAGGTTAAGCTTATGGGGCTGTCACGTGATGAACGAGCGACTCTGAAAACCCGAAGACTCGAGAGACGAACGAATCAATTCTGTTTCCGGCTCAGGCTGCACAGGTTAACATTTCAGCAGCAAAATCATTCCAGAACTTTACGACACGAGCAAGCACCACCACTTTTGTTTGTTCTTGAAATAGAAAGGGCAAATGACCTCCCGCTAGAGCTCACATATGGTACTGTACAGTAATACTGATGTATCGAAACCGAACCGTGGCCAAAAAACCGTGGGCTCACTGTACCATTGCATCCCTAGCTAGCTGTGTATATTTACTATGCATAAACATAATGTAACTACATATTTTGAAAACATTTACATTTAATTACATGTATTTATATCCATATAATTCATGTTACATATTTATTTTATATATAAACTAGGGCCGGGACTTTAACGAGTTAATTTAGATTAATTAATTACACAAAAATAACGCATACATTTTTTTGAACACATTTTAATCGCACTTATTTTTGCACCGCGGAACGTTTCTCACTGGATGAGTTTCGGCGGACCGATTATACTGGAGC
>JAUMHQ010000042.1:308573-320763 GCA_032361165.1 Enteromius paludinosus | reverse complement strand
TATCATTACGTCTATGGAGAGTCCTCATAAATCACAAAAACCAACATGTGTGTGTGTGTGTGTGTGTGTGTGTGTCTACTCAAACCCTGTGGCTGGTCAAACCCTTGAGTGTGTGTGTGTGTGTGTGTGTCTACTCAAGCACTCCGCTCGAGTAGATAATCTTCTGTAATTAGCTGTAGATAAAGAGAGAGCGCAGTGTGTGTTTAAAAGCAGGTGTATAATGAGTGACTGAAGTGATGACTTTGCAGAAACACTGCTAGAGTTTCGTGACTGTTTGTTTACATCGCTAACCCTATAGGAGCCATTTAAGTGATGCTGAGCAAACACATATGAATGGTTCATAGAGAAGCTGGTTTGACTTTTTATGGTTTTGGTTTCATTTATTTTTTGTGTCTTCGACTGAAGCTGGAACCTGTGCAGTGTTTATATGTGTATGTGTCAATTAAATGCTGAGTTCGCTCAAAAAATACAATCTGATTTAGATAATTATGAAAATGTTACTTTGTATTAAAATGTATATGAATGAATAATTGATGCAACATGATAATATTTGAATGTATATCATGTTTATGGAAATTTAAGTGAATAGATTTATAGCATATACTTTATAGATTTCACATTAATTTATAAGTATTTTATTTAACAATATCACAATTTAATATAGTATTTTATATAATAATTATTTTAATGAAAGCAATTCAATAAATAAGCTTGCAATATAAGATGGAGATTTGAAGGTAATTTTTAAGGTCATTTCGGTTTGAATTTAGTTAAATAGTAATTGTTAGTAATTGTAATTGTAATAGTGATTGTAATTGTAATAGCAATTGTTTTTTATTATAATTACTATATGTTACAGTATTACTTTAATACTGTATTAATGTAATTATATTAAAAAGATCAACATTTATATAATTGTTGCACGTTTAGCATTATTTTTTTACATTTATGGTGTAATGTATTTTAATATTGATATAAATATATATATAATTTATATATATAAGAATATTATAATTGAATTTCGTTTAATATAATTATTTAAAACACATCAATAAATTTGCATGAGATGAGCAGTTGTGTATGCATCTTTAATTTTAAAGTAATATTGTTCAACATTTTTATTTTAAAGTGGTTTAACATTACATTAATAATTAATTAATACATTAAGTAATATTTATTGGTATAAAATTAAATATTTTTAGTGCAATTACTATATTTAACAATATTCTAATTTAATATGATTTCATTTAGTAATTAAATTAAAGACATTGATGAATAAATAAGTTACAATTTTTGTAAAATATTCTTTAAATAGTCTCTAAACCTGTAAATCTATATATCCTCTTTTAACAGAAAAATAAAAAAGATTATTTTTTTTTTGTATTCATAGAAAGTATTGAATTTTGTAAATTAATAATAATAATAATACATTTAATATACAGTTTTTTTCTGTGGAAATCTGAAGGGGATAAAGAGCAGCTTGGACATTCTGCTAAACATCTCCTTTTGTTTTCTTCAGTAGATCGAAAGGTTTTCTTTATATGAGAAGTAGATTATTTTTATTGTTTGGCTGAACTATTCCTTTAAGGATTTTGATGGTGTCTTGCCCAGGAGCATCAGATTTTAATTGAGCTGTTCTGCTGTGCTCGAGCACATATTAGATCAGTGCGTGTGTTAATAGTGTGTGTGTGTTCAGCATGGAGGGCGGCTGTCCAAGAAATTACAACACGCTTTGAATGAAGCGAGTGAGCAGTGTGTGTGTGTGTGTGTGTTGTACTGGACAGGCTCTGACTTTTGTCTGGAAAAGGCCCGTTGCATCTCACACACGCGTGAAGTAATGAGTTATTGTGGTCGCTCTCATGCCGCTGTGCATTGTGGGTTGGTTATGTAATCATCTCCAGTACGCTGTGTGATGTGTTGTGTGTTTCTAACGGGAATCTGTATAGAGAGGAGGCCGCTCTCTCTCCAGCCTGGATGCCTTGCTTCCCGGGGCAGGTAAACACAGGATAGTATAACAGGTCACGGTGAACCCCAAAGCGGCCCGCCTCTGAATGTATGTGTGCGTGTGTGTCTGTGTGTGTCAGCGAGGCGCTCACCTGTACCTGTCATATATCCTTCTCCTCGTCTGCTGTTTGTGCACTATGGTCTCCTGTTTGCTGCCCTCCATCCCTCTCTCTCACACACACACGCACACACACTCTCGTCGCCCCTCGGTTGCCATGCCAACAGCCCACTTTCGAGGCGAGAGCGCTTGGAAGAGCATATTCCAGATGCCGGGGGGAATCCGGGCTCTGCGCACCCCCTACCGGCCCAAACACACACCTGCAGGCTGCCGATACATGCATTAATAATCATATATGCATTCATCATAAATATATAACATCTACTCCATGAGCGGGAGATGTTTGTACACCTTACCTTTCTGTTTCTCTCTGTTTTGTTTCTCCTCGTGCTGGTTTGCGCAGTGCAAGTGCGTTAAAACCTATTTACTTCTGTAATGCAACGTGTTTTCTAGTGGATCAGGATTATAAAGTAAAATAGGAAGCTACAGTTTTTGTTATTTCTAATTTAATTTATTTTAGTAATCTTATATAAATATATAATTATTAATAAAATATTATTTAATTTGTACTAAAATGTATTCATATACATATATTATTACTTTATAATCTTTCAATAAGAATACATGTTTATTTATTGTTAATAAATTAATTGTTTTATTTAATGGCGTATGTAATTCATTTTGTATTAAATATTAATTAATAATCAATTATTACTAATGTAGATTCATACACATTTGTATAAATGTATTTGTATTTTATTTTGTAGAAATATTATTAGAAAATTAATAATTTTAAATGACAAATTAAAATGCATTTTTAAATGCAAAATAATTTGATTTCGCCAGCTAAAATAAACCTATTGCCTTTATAAAATTACATCAGTTAAATTTGTATAAATATGAATGAATATTAAAAATAATATAAATAAATATTAAATAAATATTATTTATAGCTAAAATAAACTTTTTTTATAAAATGGCAGCATTTTAATTTGTATAAATATTAATAAATGTTCCATTATTAATTCAATTTTTAATTATTAAAAATAATAATGATTAGATATTTAGTTTTAGCAACTAAAATAAACATATTTGTTTACTGCTTTTATAAAATGGATTCATTATCAACATGATATATGTGTTCAATACCTACATTTTTTTTAAATAACGCTTATTTTAATATAGTCATTTAGTTTATTAGATCACAGTCATTGAAGGCTCATTAATATAAAATGTAATTAATGTGCTATCATAAGTGGATCACTTTTATTCACTTTATAAACAGATTTGAGTCCTGTAAATGTTAAAAGATTTATGAAGATGATATTTATGTTCATTCATGTAGGATGACAGGTAAAGTTAAACAGGTTACTGAGCCCAACTTCAGAATGACCCGGCCGCAGTCTACAGTGAATGAATTATTCAGGTCTCAGAGAAGCGTCGACATGTCCTTTATCTGCCCTCGATCGATAGCCAAGGACATGAAAGCAGAGACAGACAGAGAGATACAGAACCAGAGAGAGAGAGAGAGATGCTCATTGTGTTCTTTCTCTTTTCTGTGTCCTCATTTCACCTGTTCTCGCTCACCGCTGAGGCTCCTTCTGAGCGCACCTCATCTTGGCATTTTTAGCTTTGCTAACTGGTCATTTGTTATCATTTGCATTATTGTTAGTTATTGATTGCATTGTTGTTCTGTTTCTATAAAGACTGAAAACCACAACTTCTTTATTAGTATTTACACGTATTTGCTTTCAGAATAATCCATTAAGAAGTTTATATTAAAGAAATTAATAGTTTAATTCAGCAATAATGCATTACATTGATCAAATGTGGCATTAAAGACATTTGTAATGTTATAAACACTGATAATAATAAATATTTTTGAGCAAGGGTCATGTGACACGATGCTGAAAATTCAGCTTTGCATTACAGAAATAAATTACATTTTAACATATATTCAAATAGAAAACAGTTATTTTAAATTGTAATAATACTTTACTTTTTTTCTGTATTTTTGATTGAATAAATGCAGCCTTGGTAAGCAGACAAACACATTAATCTCACCGACTCCAAACTTTTGAATTGTGTTGCTTTGGTTACTTGCAAATTCTATTTATTTTGGATGCTTTGTATTCAGACGTGATGTGTAAATATTAATGTGATAAATAAAGCTGGTGCTATGTTTTAGTGGTCAGCCTACTTACCTCCTGAAGCTGTTATAATCAAACTGTTACAACAGAGTTGTTTGTTTTTAGATATGTTGACTTGTTTTGTGTTTTTCCTCTGAAAGTCTCTATAGAGGAATAGTTCCCCAGTCATCCAAGATGTAGATGAGTTTGTTCCCTTTCAGTCGATCTCTCCGAGTCACGTCGGAAATGACTGACGAAATTGAGATCCCATGAAATAAGATTTGGAGAAATTTAGCATTGCATCACTTGCTCAGATATGGAAGTGAATGGGTGCCGTCAGAATGAGAGTCTAAACAGATGATAAACATCACAATAATCCACTCCAGTGCATCAGTTAGTGTTTTGTGAAGTGAAAAGGTGAGTGTTTGCAAGAAACATCCATCGTTAAGACTAGGTAGTCTATTTGTTTAGATCTGTTTTTGCTTGTAAATGGTGTTTGATTTGTGCATATTTCACTCCTGATTCAGACTAAACCACTTTTCACCAGAGAAAGCGATATGAACTACTGTATGGACTCTAGGGAAGTAATGGCCTAAGGCTTTTTTGTTTTAAAACACACAGCTTTTAGCTTCATAAGACATTAATTGCTGGGATGGAGTGGTGTGTTCTGACGGCACCCATTCACTTCCATTGCTGAGCAAGTGATGCAATGCTACATTTCTCCAAATCTGATGAGGAAACAAACTCATCTACATTTTGGATGGCCTGAGGGTGAGCACATTTTCGGCAAATGTTCATTTCTGGGTGAACTATTAATTACCTTTAAAGGGGTTCAAACCTTGAAACTCACTCCCGCTTGCTGTCTTCATCATTTCTCCATCTGTTCCCATTCCTTCATCGTTCACACCATCTTCATGGCAGCTGAATGTGTGTGAGTTTAATAAGATCGGACTAACGAGGACACTAACTCATTAACCGATTCAGCCAATCAGTGCTGCATTCAGCTCACAGTTAACCAATTACTGACACCGATCATGAATATTAATGAGGATCTGAAGATTTTTGCCCCTGTCTCTCTCCCCTCCCGAGCTGACCTCGTGTCTGTCTGTCTTCTGTCTGTCTGTCTGTCTCTTGTGCTTTGCCTGCTCAGTGTTTTTTTGTCTCTGCTCCAGCTACGTCTGTGTGTCTTCAACAACACGGCCACGATGCTTTCGTCATCAGCAAAGGCTTTTGAGTAAATTACCCAAGAACAAAAGTGCCACCATTTTCCTGAAACAGATGTGTTGACAGACAGACGCTTCATGGTTTGTGCGTAAAGCTCCCGCCCGACTCGGACCTCAGCCGCTCTCCTTAGACTGGTGGGGATACAGCTGGAAATATAACTTATTTACTTGCACACTTCACTCAAGAATAACACTTCTGTCCTCATCGACTCACCATTGCCTTCTTTTCTGTTGGACACGTCCAAACATTCTGTGAAACGAAAAGCTCCAAAAAGAACACAAACAATCATTTTAATGGGATCTGAACGATTGTTATGTCCTGTTAATTTAATTTAATTTAAGTGTTTTTTATGGTGATTTAAATGTCAGGTTGCACAGTATGCAAAAATATAGTGACTAATGGGGAAATAAAACGTCAGTGTTTTGATTTTATTTTATTTTATTTTATTTTTATTTTATTTTATTGTATTTTTTATTTAATTTAATTTAAAAAAAAAATTTTATTTAATTTAATTTAATTTATTTATTTTATTGTATTTTTATTATTATTTATTTTTTTATTTTATTTTATTTTATTTTATTTTTTATTTTATTTTATTTTGCAAATTTCAATGTAGTTAGGCCTGCCAATATATAAAATGTAGTGATTTTAATTGTTATTTGCTCTTGTTTTTTTTTTTGCTTTTTTAGATATATCGAATTTTTTTAATTTTTTGTTGTATCCTTCTGGTTCTATAGATAATACTTTACGTCAAGTGTGATTTAAATGTCATGAATTCATTTCATTTTATTATTATTTTATTTTTGTTGTTCACCTCGCTTTATGCGCAAAATGTGCAATTTACATTTCACCCTTTTTCCAAATTTTCAAGCTTCTATGTGCTTTTTGGAGCTTTTGGTCCCCATCCACTTTGCTTGTATAGACCATTACAGAAAGGGAACTATAGCATCGAATGAAGAGCAAAGCATCGCATTAGCTGCCCCCGCCGGTCTAAAGACAGTCCGATCCTCCCGAATGTCTCTCTTTTTCCTCCTGCTCTCTGTGTTCAAGTGTATGTGCCATTTGCTGTGTTCCTTTACACTATTTGTTTACTCCTTCTCTCTCTTTTGTCTTTCCAGCGCTCATTTTCTCTCTTTCTCCTCAAAGCTTCACCTCTCTGGAAACCAAACGCTTCCTTCCTGGTCTCTTTGTCTTTCTTTTCTGTAGTTTGTTTTCTGTAGAACTAATCTCCAGCGTTTCTGGCTCTGTGTGTGCTTTCGTTTAACTCTCTTTCTCTCTCTCTCTCTCTGACTGACTGCTGGGTTTCTTGTCTTTCCAGGCGTCTCTCTCTCGCTCTCTCTCTCCTGCAGCTGTGCTGGTTTGGTTGACGTCTCTCTCATGGTTTTGTTTGACTCTTCAGTCATGCGAATAATCTTCTGCCTTTCCATCACAGAAAAAGCGTCTCTCTTCCTCTTACGCTGTCTTTTGTCTCTCTTTCTCCCTCCAGCTGTTACCGTGTCTCACTATCCGTGTGCCGCCTTCGTCGCTTTTCTATGTTCATCCTGTAGTCGTTTTGTTGTGTCTCTCTCGGTCTTTGTGTTTATGTCTGATCACTCAGTTTCATTCAGATGTCAGCATTCGTCCTCTTCACTTTCTCTGTCTGTCTTTCCTCTCTCTCTCTTTCTCTCTGCTCTTTTGGCCCTCGTTCTGGTTTAGTTGGGTCCTGTCAACTAGTTCAGTAGTTTAGTCAAACATTAAAGGGATGGTTAGGGGTTCAGTACAAGTTATGCTCCATTGACAGCAGTTGTGGAATGATATCACTTACCAAACAAAATAACCACAACTTAAATATAATGTCATTTGCCTACAAGCATTTTAATTTAATTTAATTTAATTTAATTTTATTTAATTTAATTTTATTTTATTTTATTTTATTTTATTTTATTTTATTTTATTTTTAAGGCAACATATGCAAGTCATTTATTTATTTATAGTCAAAAATGTTTTGTGTGGCAATAAACATTTGATTTTATTATTTTTAAATAAACCAATGAGCCAAAAAAGTTTATTCATATTTTGTTTAATTCTATTTGATTTTAATTCGTTAAGCCAAAATATTTAAAATATTTTCATTACACATTCATTTATTTATTTATATGCTTTTTTGTTTGCTTATTTTAATTTTATTCATTCTTTTAAAATATTTTTTACATTTTTTTTTATAGATCAACAAGCAATTTTCCCATAGCAATACACATTTGATTTGATTTAATTTTACTTATGTATGTATTTTTGGTGGAAAGATTGTTTTCTGTGACTTTAAACATTTTTTGTTATTTTTATTTTATTTAACATTAAATGAGCAACAAATCAGTTATTTATATGCATTTAATTTTTTTTTAAGAGTATTTTTTATAGCATCAAATTGCAATTAATTTTATCAAAATTATTTTCTGTGGCTACACATTAATTTAATATATTCCTTAAAATGAGTAAATTTTTATGTAACAATAAAGAGTCATGTGAGAGAAGTATTTTCTAAATGAATGGTAATAATCAATCAGCTCTCGTACTGAACCCATAATATTCCTTCAAGTAGATTTGCAGGCTATCCGTCCCAATCCGGCTTCGGACACCAACCCTTGGAAAACACAGCGGACCGCACCGTGATATGATGAACTGACAGCGTTTTATATTTTCTAAGACATTAATAACCCTGAATATTTGCCATTTTATGGTGTCTTCTGTATTTTTTTTAATTTTTGGCTGTGCTACAGTGAAAACTGAAGTAACATTTGGTCCCACAATGTTGTTATGTTTTGTGACAGGAAATGTGTAAAAGTTTGAACTATGTGATTTTTCTTTACTATTTCTCTGTCGTGGCTTCGTTTTATTGTGTTCAAGTGAAACGCACTCTCTCATGCTTGTTATTAATTTGTCTTGTTTGTTTCTGAACTTTGTAACGAAGCCGGTCAGAATAACACGAGTCGGCGCTCGTAGAGGTCAAAAGGTCATCTGGGTTCGAAGGTTTGATTCGGTGGCGAAGAGAAAGAAACGCAGGGCAAGTGGCACATGAGTGGTATTTTTAGTGATCTCGGTTTGTCTCTGTCTCTCTCTCACCCTGCAGTAGGAACATGGGGAATAAGCCAGCTAACAGTCCTAAGGGTCAGCCGCCAGACGCCGACGGCCATTCCTCAGTGTCTGACCTTGCCAACTCGCTCACTGGAGACATGGTGATGGTAGGACAGTGCTTGTATGTAGCTTCTGGTCTCAGATAGTCTCTCTTATACGGCTGCTGTAGAGTCTGAATCACAGTTCGTAGCCAGGGGAATATTATTGCAAACAGAGGCAACCGATTTGGAAATTTGAAATACCTACACAGGATCTCTTAAAGTGCCCCTATTATGGGTCATGAAAGTCCCAAACAACAGACATACATGCTCTCATAGTCTTATAACATTGTCTTATATTGTCTTTTTTGTCAGTTGACGGTATAGATGTGATAAAGTAGATCTCCTCTGTAAAAAAAACCTATATCAACAAAATGAAACAAGAATTTTGAATCTTGCTTTATCCAGTGTTTAGATTTCAGTTGGTATGCAAATTAGTGCATACTTAATAAGCTAATGGATTCATTTACATACTGAAAACTAACATTTCAGAAAAAGTTGAGTCAGTCAGCTGGGGAAGGATAGTAATATCTGTTATTCACCTGTGGTGCAATGCCCTAAATATCTTGCTATGTGCGTGTGTTTGTGTTTCTCCATCGACAACAACAGCAGGCGTCTCTGAATAGTTAATGAGAAAACAGTAAATGTCAGGTTTTTCAGAGGTTTTTTATCTGCTCTGTGGTTATTCTGAGGTTCGTCACCTTCTTCTTTCTCTCTGACGCGCTCTTCAGTTGTCTCCGGGGTCGGAAGACGATGATCACGAGGGTCCGGTGAGCGAGAAACTGGGCAGGATTCAGTTCAGCTTGGGCTACAGCTTCCAAGACACGACTCTGACGGTGAAGATACTCAAAGGTCAAGACCTGCCCGCTAAAGACTTCTCTGGGACGTCCGACCCCTTCGTCAAAATCTACCTACTGCCTGACAGAAAGCACAAACTCGAGACCAAAGTCAAGAGGAAAAATCTCAACCCTCACTGGAACGAAACCTTCCTGTTTGAAGGTCAGCTGTCGATCAGTTTCTACTTAAAACTGTTCTCTCATTACTTCTCCTAAAACGAGTCTCTCGCTTCATTATAATACAAATTATAGTATATTTTAGATATTTAAAACAATCTCACAAGAACATGTTTAAGTCATATTTCATCCTAAAGTACAAAGAAAGAAAATATGTTTTGCTTAAAAACTTATTATTATTATTACTATTATTGTATTATTATTATTGCTGTTAATTATTGAATATAAATGTGTAAAATATTGTATTATTATTTAAATAATAAAATAAATTAGATATTAAAAGGGGGTTTCAACATAAAGGCCACATCAGGTTTGATGATAATAATAATAATATTAATAATATTTATTATTATTATTATAAAATCTGCTATTATTAATATTACTATTACTATTTTTATACTTTATTGATATGAAAAACATTAAGGGATATGATTTTTTATATGTATTGTATTAACATAATAATTACATAATAATCATTAGCGTTATTATCATTCATTTAAATTATATTATTATTAATATTTTAGGCTATTACTTAAATTGCAAGATATTATTTCTTATATTACAATAATAATAAAAATGTATTATATTTTTTATTGTTGTTATTATTATTATTAAATTAATTAATTAAAAAATTCCATTCCTTTAGCTCAAATATTGGAGCAAGGCAGTTGCAACACGAAATTGCCTTAAATGCAATGCAAGTCGCTTTGGATAAATGCATAATGCAATTGTACATTAAAATTATATAAATAAAGTATTTATGTATCATGGTAGTATTTATTATACTGCCTTTAAATTCTATTGGTTGATAACATTTTTTTACAATTTATTTACTGCAATACTTAAAAAATACTGTATTAGAACGTTATGATCATATATTTAAAAAAAAGCCTGTAGGAGTAAAATACCGGGACGTAATATGTTACATGACCCTAATGAAAATTTGAGGAGAAAATATGCCTAATTTTAAGGAAATCGATGTCACAATGTAGAATTGTTTCAGGGTTTACTATGCAAAACATCTTCATTTAATTTTGAGCTGAAGCATGTCCTGCATGTCCTGCTTTCATCATTCCTCACGTCTCCTCAGGGTTCCCGTATGAGAAGGTGCGGGAGCGAACGCTGTATCTCCAGGTGCTGGATTACGATCGGTTCAGCCGTAACGACCCGATCGGAGAGGTCTCGATTCCTCTCAATAAAGTGGAGCTCGGACAGCTGAAGACGTTCTGGAAGGATCTCAAACCCTGCAGTGACGGCAGCGTGAGTCACTCTCCGTAAAAGCTCCACAGTAGTAGTCCACAGCGGCCTTTGTAGGCTGTAACAGACTGACCTGGATGGCGTTATTTTCTCATAAATAAATCTCATTCAGGCTTGTGTGTGTGTTGTAGGGAAGTCGTGGAGATCTGCTGCTGTCTCTGTGTTATAACCCCACTGCCAACACCATCACTGTTAACATCATAAAAGCTCGCAACCTCAAAGCCATGGACATCGGGGGCACCTCAGGTACTCGTATAATAACAAACACACGAGTAGCTGCATGTCTCGTTTGCATAACTCACGGCCTCCACTCTGATTGGCTGCAGACCCGTATGTAAAAGTATGGCTGATGCACAAAGACAAGCGAGTGGAGAAGAAGAAGACCGTCACCATCAAGCGCTGCCTGAACCCCGTTTTTAACGAGTCCTTCCCTTTCGACGTGCCCGCTCATGTTCTCCGAGAGACCACCATCATCATCACGGTCATGGACAAGGATCGACTGAGCCGCAATGATGTCATTGGAAAGGTGCTTCCTTTAGATAGCCTATATGAGACCCTGGACCACAAAACCAGTCATAAGTGTAAATTTTTCAAAATTGAGATGTATACACAATCTGAACGCTGGATAAATTAGCTTTCCACTGATGTATGGTTTGTTAGGATCGGACAATATTTGTCTGAGATACAACTATTTGAAGATCTGGAATCTGAGGGTCCAAAAAACTCAAAATATCGAGAAAATTACCTTTAAAGCCATGCCTATTACCAATCAAACATGAATTTTTATATATTTATGGTCGGAAATTTACAAAATATCTTTATGGGACATGATCTTTACTTAATGACCCAATGATTTTTGGCATAAAAGAAAAATTCATAATTTTGACCCATACTATTGCTACAAATATACCTCAGTGCCTTAAGACTGGTTTTTTGCTCCAGGGGCAGAAATATATCAAATATAAAGTACATTTTTATTTACTATAAAATAATTTTATTTAAAAATATAGTATTATCAGTTAATTATTTTGTTTATTTTATTAAAAATATTACTTATTAAAACTACAGTAGCTATTATTTACTGTGCACCCCAGTGTATATACATATATATATGGTATATATGTATGTATATGTGTAATGATATAATCAATATCGTGATATCGCAATAGCAAAACTCGATATTTTCAATTATCTTTTAATCTTTTTATGAATTGCTTAATTTAAAACAATAATGAATCAAACCTCTCAGTGCCTTCGGAAAGAAATTATATATTAAATATTAAAGGTGCCATAGAATGGAAAACTGAATTGACCTTGTCATGGTTGAATAATAACAGTTCAGTACATGGACATAAC
>JAUMHQ010000042.1:276149-289239 GCA_032361165.1 Enteromius paludinosus | reverse complement strand
CCACGGTTAAAGTTAAAAATCTTCGTTTGTGTTCTGCTGAGAAAACAAAGTCACCTACATCTTGGATGCCCTGGGGGGTAAGCTAATAAACATCTAATTTTCATTTTTGGGTGAACTATCCCTTTAAGAGAAAAAAAAGTCTTGCAACATCTCTCGCAATTGACACATTTTGCGATTCAGAGAAAATGGTTAATTGCAAGATTTTAACTCGCAATTGCAAAAAAAAAAAAATTAGAAATGTGAGATGAAGAACTTTTTCATTTTTTTATTCTGTAGCAGAAACATGCTTCCGTAAGAACTTCCCGTTACTCAGATTAAGGGAAACGCACCTGATGGCCTTCCGGTTCTGCTACTTATTAACGTTCATAAACCAAATAAAGGAGTGTTTGAGAACACAATGGAGTTTTGAGACATTTAAGACTCTAAAATCATTCTCTCGTTCGCTTTCATTCGTCCCAATAGCAGCCGCAGGTCTCGTACACCTGTAAACCAGAGTATGATCTCCTCTTATTATACTTTTTAAAAAATGAGTAGTTCTTCCGAAAATAAAAATTCCCTCATCATTTACTCACCGAAAACTGAATTCTGGACTATTTCTGATGTAACAAAGAAAGTATTTTATGTTTAAAGGTGAGTGAATGATGACTGAACGTTCACCTTTGGCTAAATTAACCTTAAAAAAAAAAAAATGTCGGAGGCTGGCTCACGTCGTTACGTTCAGTGCCGTCTTTCACAATGTGATTTTAGACAAAAGTAGAAAAAACAAAAGGACAGTGCCCTTCATCTCGAACTGGTTTTGCTCTGGAAAAACATCCTGTTTGATGCCCCGTGAGTCTGTTTCTCCAGCTTTAGGATCGATGGATGAGAGGCGTCTCTTAGAGCTCAGGCTGAGGCGTGAGCTCTGAAAACAGAAGTCCTTCAGCAGATATGGCGTCGCCCAATCCCACAGTTCTAAGAGGCTGTTTGCAAACCAGGACTGGCGTTAGATGGAAGGAAACATTTCCTCTGTGCCACACAGTGACCGGCCGGCTCGGCTCTACCGTTAGGCTCTCCCTCGGCTCTGAGAAGGAGCTGTAGAAGTTCAGCGGTGCCTTGAGGACCACCTTCGTAATATCCACCGCTTGCAGGCCGCAGGCTTGACTGCTGGCCACACGGGCGCCCGCGGCCACCGCCGCCTCCTGGTTCCCCCAGTGACCGTCCACGGTAGCCAGGATGTGGTACGCTAGCGTGTGGAAGTGGATGCGGGTCAAGTCGGCTTCGGATTCTGGATCCGCCCGGCCATGCTGCTCCAGGACCCAGAGCAGGATGTCACTGACGCGTCCCACGTCGGGTATGCCCTCCCAGGACGCGAGGTCAGCGTGAGGTCCACCTCCGGACTGAGTCAAAAACAGCAGCTCCTGTTCGTTCAGACCGATGGAGTTCACGATGGGCAAGACCTGCTAACAGAAGAGCACGGAGCAACCTGAATGCTGCAGAAGAAAACAGTGTCGATCTGCTTTTGAGTGTCTTTCCTCTAAATGACTGACATACACAAACGCTTCCTAAAAGCTGGTATTGTATACCACCACCAACAATCCATCTTCATTAAACCTACACATTTACCTCCTGCAAGATCAGGTTCATGTAGTCTCTGTCTGTCATACTAGCCAGCTCAAGGTGGATGGGCACCTCGTTCCTCACGTCTGAGATGGCAACCACCGCCTGCAAGAACACAGAACTTGAGAGCTCATACGTAAGAAGCAACAGTAGAGTGTCCAACAAACCTATATCTACTCAGAACAGCATATACTACCTGTCAGAAGCTCTAGAACCATTCATTTTATTATTATAATCTAAATACACTGACTCGGATGGGCATAGAGCAAATCTGGATTAAGGGTTGTCTGGTCTCAGACCTCTTTCAGTCGTTCTTCCCAGAGATCACGACCCATTCCTTCCATCATATGCAGCCCGGACAGTACCACCAGATCCGGCTGGAACTCCTCCAGACTGGCCACGAACATCTCTAGTGTGCTCATTTCACCGTTGGACACGTCATGGGACAGGATAAAGCGGCTAGCCTGAGGAGCTCTTGAGGAACCCCACTGCTCACCTGTAGAGGGCGTCAGAGAGAAAATGCCGAGACACAAAAACCCAATGGTACCAATGTCATTACTGTAGTACGTCTTATCAATTTCATGCTACAGAAATGATATGTGAATGTGGTTTTGAGAAGGTCTCACCTGACTTGTACTCCAGGATGAGGTGGAACTCATCAACCTCTTGCAGAGATTCTGGCGGGACCACGATTTGTTCGTCCAGCATATCATGAAGCTTCGGCCCCACCGGACCGCATAAGAGGACCTGAAAGAAAACAGCACTCTTTAGGAAACTATAATCAGGTATTAACTTTTGCATTCTTAAAATGGTCATGCATGAGTAATGTCATACACACAAACAAAGCCAAAACCTAGATATTTCAGGCAATATAGAAATCCTGGCCTGGATGCATCCGGGGAAAATGCCACCCTATATTATATTATTTTAGGACTCTGACTTTATATCAAAGGCCCATCACTGATCTTCATCACATTTGGCATTGCATCACATAGTCACTAATGAATGGGTGCCGTCAGAACGAGAGTCCAAACAGCTGATAAAAACACCATAATAATCCATAACAAAATCCTTTATTAAGATATTTAAGATATAACTTCAAAGCATTGCGTCCAGCTAAAATATGAACCCACTGTCGGTAATATTGCTTTCTTCATTGAAAAATTGAGTCAGGATAGAAACATGCACTCAAACATAAAAAAATCTGAGCTGATTTTGATGTGAGAGGACAGTATGGGATGGAATTATTCACTGGAGGAAGCATTATTATAAAATACTGACTCCTATCTTGATGGTTTAAGGTTGAAACACCTTAATGATGGATTTGTTTCTTAAAACACACACACTACAGTCCATTAATTTGACAATATTGCTATATTGTGCTGTTTTTATCAGCTGTTTGAACTCTTATTTTGATGGCACCCATTCACATCCATTGGTTAGCAAGCGATGTAACGCTCTCCAAATCCTAACTCATGTTTGAAACCCAGGTGTAAGCTTGTAACAGATACTTACCACAAGTTGAGGGTTATTCGCCAGTTTTTGGCCAATAAGAGCTGCATTTCCTCCCACATAAAGCTGCAGGAAGCAAGAAAAAAAAAAAAACAGTTTTACAATTCAAATGTGCAAAAACCGCTTGATTTTCTATAAAGTTCTAAGAAAAGTAGTGTTGCATTATTGCATATTATTTTAATGATTATTTTCAAATTGCGTATAATATAATGCATAAAATTTGCCGTGAAAAAAAGGCTGTCGTCCAGCCACTGCGCCTTTTAATTACTGTTGATTATGCCAAATTAAATGTGACACAGAAACTCAATTCTCTTCAGACCCTCTCGTGATTTCAAATTAAACTGTCGGATCTCAAGGGCAAGATGCGTTTACAGCACATGCCAGAATTAAACCAGATATTATAGAACATATGCAGAATCAGTGCTGTCTGGATGGAGAGGTAGACGCCTGACTCTGAGCAGCCGAACCTGTCGGACAGGTTTTAGTGTGCTCCGAGACCAGCTAATCTCTGTTTAATCACATTCTATTCGTGCCCCGAGGGAAAACAATGTGGTACGGAGCACAAAACCCACTCCTACTGTCATAAAAGGCTTTATCTCACACCTGAGCGCCGGGATATTCTGCAGCCGCCCTTGCAATCCTGTGAAAGACCTCCTTATCTGAGAAGAAGCGCTCTGCTGCAGCGCCCTTCCCCATGTAGTGGATGAAGGCCTCTTTCAGGTCCTCTTTGCTATGTAGCACCTCATGGTCTCTGCCGGATCCGGGTTCGAGAGCGAGCGCCTGCAGAAGCCCCACCCCGGACACCACCACATCCACACAGGCGTTCACCCTAAACGAGAAAACAAAGGCATGATGGGAAGGGAGCAAGAACAAACAAACCCGCACGTGTTCAGACCTGCTCCGTGTGGGCCGGAATGTGAGCAAAACAATGATTAGATGAATGAATTGACAAATGCATCAAAAAAAATTTACTCGAAACATGGTTTATTTGTTTGTTTTTAACTGATTAAAGAAACAAAATTAAATCAACAAAAGAAAAAAGTAACATTACTACAAATCGTAATGAATCAGCCACAAGTTATTTTAATTAAAACATGCTGTCATTTAAATGCACACAAAAAATGCTATGTTTCTATATTAAATGCATTTATATACAATAAATTCTATCAATATAAATACATATATGTGTTGAAAATATATACTGTATGTGAGTATATTACTCATATACTGAAAGACTGATCAACTGAACAAAGTGTGCTCTGTAAGAGTAACTCACCCCACTGCCACTCTCGCCCAGCGGTGGGCCGGAGCCGTGATGAGGGTCTGCCAGGCGCGGGCAATTGCCTCCTCCAGCGTCGGTGGGCGGGGCTCTAAGCCGCCACTCAGCTCCATCTGAGGCAGGGATTCGCTGACGTAGTTCAGTACGCGGGTCGGCAGCTCCGGGTCAGTGTGGTACAGATACCCCATCCCCAACGCCAACAGCGCCACCAGCACAGCCTTCCTCCACATGACCTCAACACACACACGCGACCTGTGAAGATACACACTATCTGACTGGGGCCTTTACTTAATGGCTTTTTTTGGGTAAAGTACCATGTATTATGGCAAAACCACAATGTTTTTTGATATGCATCACTGCAATTCAATGTTTTTTTGGACATGTACCACGCTGATCCCATGTTTGATCCATTATTTGTGGTTATGTAACATCCTAAAACCATGTTTTTAAAAATGTAACATGGTAAAACCACGCTTTTGTGGACGTGTAACACGGTAACACCATGTTTTTTGACACCTAACATGTACGTGTCCAATAAGCATCATATTTTCATGATACAATACCTTGCTTTTGGACATGTAACTAGGTATAACAAGCCTTTTTTCTTCATTTTATCAGTGTAATTGTTGGTCTGTGCACTGTGAACATGTCACAGGAAGTAGACTTTATATCACCACTGAAATCAATGCTTATCTATTTATAACACTAGAGGAAACAGTGCATGATCACAAATATCTCTCACCATATATATCATCTCTGTTTGATAAGTTCATTAGACTGATAGCTGATAATTATGCAACTTAAATCTATAATGCACTAACATCAGTAGCTGGCTAGTGCTAACAGCCCATTGCTACTCGTTTTGGGGATTTAAATCAACGCGACAAATAAAATCACACATCTGACCGTGATCACCTCGTGCAAAAAGGTATTGTAGCTAAAATGACATTACTGGTTAGTAAGTAACATGCTGGAGTCAAATCAATGAGCTAACATGAGCTAGCCACATACCCAATAAACCACCAGTTTACAAAGCAATAAACAAGACAATCACTTTATCTTTAAGATAATATCATCGAAACCCTGTTCGACGACGCGAGCAGATCACTAACCTGACAGTAGGTAATCTCAGACGGCGCGAAAGAGAGTGTGTATGTGCTGAAGTTGAGTTGTGTCACCCTTCTTGGTTAAAGGGGAAGTATCTCAGTTAGTGACTAGCCGCTCCACTCTGTCCTGAACCCAACCGATAGTAAGGATTCAAATCAATTCGCATTGGGCTTGGAGGTAGAATAACGAATGAAATAAAATATAGAGCTTATTAATGTTAATGTTAATTAATCGAGCTCCCACATGCATGCTGTCGTCAGAGTTTAACGCTTTAGAAAATCATGCTAACTGCAGCTAAAGCGAACCTAAAGTAGCCAATCAGAGGCTCCGCCGAGCACCACTGACGTCACCGGAACATCATGTTGAGTGGACGTACTGGCGCAAGGTGAAAATATCTTTGCCCGGCGCCACGTCTAAATTCTTAGAGCTCAGCAAGTTTTTTTTTTAATTTTTATATATATATATTTTTTTTAATATTATGACACACCTTAAGTATCTATCTATCTATCTATCTATCTATCTATCTTCTTTAACGTTAGTCTTTAATATGTATATAGCATTCTTTAGTCTTTGATATATATATATATATATATTTGCCTATATAAACTATTTGTTTTATTTTGATCTGATCTACAACATTATCTTTAGTGAGGCTAATCAGAGTTTGTGTAGTAATTAAACTTGCTGTATCCAAATGGAACTTTTGTCAATATGTAATTACAAGCCGAACATGACTTTTTATTTATTTATTTATTTATTTTTTACAACTTCTAAATGTGCATATTTTACTGTAAACCCCAGAGACACAAACTCATTTACCTGATATGGATTTCGGATGTGTGGATGGCAATGCCGCAGTTTATAAAACAAACAAGAACACAGTCAGCAAATACTAACACTATGACATCAGTTTATTTCAGAGCAGTTCACTACAGTGCTGTTCATCAGCATTTCTTTTAAAAAGCACTGTGGCAGTACCATTGTTCCTTAGACATTGTATTATAGAAATGCCATATTTTCAGGGTATTTTACATTATATTGCATTAAGATTGCGCTCTCTTGTTGGTCAGCAGGTGGCGGGATTTTCCATCTAACGTTAGTGACTAAATTAAAGCTCAAAGCAGCTGATGATGTTTAATTTAGCCTTAATTCCTCTTGACATAAATACATTTGGAGTGGATTATTAGATTTTCACAGCTAGAACTCTGGGTATGATGACCTCTTACAATAATACCATAGTTGTAACAAATATCTTTACCAATAAATCAACAAAATAATCGATAAAATCCTAATGAGTGGCTGTTTGGGTTCGTTGAAAAACGGATTAACACTTTACTGCATCGACTGGTGAACGCTTGATGTGCGAATTTATTTATTTTCTGTATTTTAAAAGTTTATTTAAAATATATATATAACAAGATAATAGGTCAGATTCGCCCGCCTTCTGTGGTAACCATAGTAACACCCGCGCGCGCCAGTTAGGATTGATATCGTACGTTACATCGAAAAACCGTTTTTAATAGTTTATTTTAGATACGCATCACAAAATATCCTATGTCATATATCAAATATCATGTAGTACAAGTGGATCAATAAAAACGATAGTGTATTATTTAAGAAATCAACCTAATTTTTTCGTGAGGCGAATGTGCCCAGATTGAGCGCCAAAACTCTCCTCCAAAATACCTACAAAAATGATCCCTTAGAAAATTGTGTAAGTCGTAAACTGGTTGTTGGTTTAGACTACAGTTGGATTAAAACATTTTGTCAGTGGTTCTCTTTAGGGAATGAATTTGAGAGGCACTTATGAAGGGACACAGAGGAGCAAAACGCCTTTAACGGTGGCAAATGGGGAAGGCAAGACATTGAGAATAACTCGTGTAAACAAGGCTTTTAGCGTCTTGTGAAGATGGAATACTTTTGCATTTTTAAAGCAGATATCTAAATCGGAATATTCAATGCACTAGGCACACGTACAAAGCTTGTTTTCGCCATGGAATAAAAAATAAGTAATTGCGATCTCACTATACAGAAAGTCTTTCTTGCCATTCTATGAAAAAGTCAGGTTTGCAAGATATAAACTCAGAATTGTGACTTTCTCACACTTACAAGTTCATGTTTCGCAATTGTAACTTTTTTCCTTGCAGTTCTGAGTTTATATCTTACAATTATTTAGAAAAAAAGTCAAGATATGAATTTGCAATTTTTCACAATTCTGAGAAAAAGTCTTAAATTTAAACCCCCCATCAGGTACCGGACGTCCATATAACGTCAGACTGACGTTGCATTTTGGTTGAAAATGAAAACCGTGTTGACGTCAGTATTTGATGTCAATTTGACATTGACTTAACATTCGATTTTGGTTACACAACCTAAAAACCACAAAATATCCTCATCAATGATGTCGGTATTGGACGTCAAGTAAACATTGACATTAGACATTGAATTTGCGTTGATTTTTGGTCACCTGACGTCGCAACCAAAATTTAACCAGATATCAATGTCTTATGACGTTGCCCGTTCACACCAAGCGTGAAAACAATAAAGATAACGATAAAGATATAGCTCTCTCAATGTTAGAGAATAGCAGCGCCCACCCCACAACTATGATGATAAATGCACAGAGAAACGATATCATCGGAATCATTTTCAAAATATTTTTTTTCCCTGCTGATGAACATTAGAAACATTGCCAACCAATCAGGATCAATCCTGCTATCACGTGCTTGACAATTTAAAGCGGCAGACAAGCTTTAGCTTAAGGCCCGTTCACACCAAGCATGATAACGATAAAGATATAGTTCTAAAAATCGTTCTCGGCAGTGTCCACACCACAACTCTAACGATAAAGGACAGAGAAACTTTATCATTTGGAATCATTTTCAAACCTATTTTTTTCCAGCTGATGAACGATAGAAACACTGACAACCAATCAGAATCAATCCCGCATTTGAGAATTTAAAGTGGCAGACGCCCTTGAACTTACGATGAACAGACGATATTGTTCGCTGGTGTGGACGCAAATATAGTTAGTCTTATCTTTATAGTTATGATGCTTTGTGTGAAATTCTGACTTTCATTCTCGCAGTTCAAAGTTTAATATCGCAGTTTTGAACAGATTTGAAGGAAAAAAATATCCAAGTTGTGAGATAGAGTTGCAAAGTTCCATTGGCCTTTTAATTTTATTACATTTTTATCCTATTGCAGAAACAAGCTTCAGTAACATACCTTAATCTTAATATGAACTTCAACTTTTCTAATAGCCTAATGAAATTTTATATTCTACTAACTTATTTGAGTCTATTTTTACTTCCCGTGAGAAACTTCAATGGAAACATCACAGCAAGGTTTATACTTAGATGTTTAACAGCTTAGAAACCCATTAAATCTCAGGCAATCAAAGTTGAACACTTAAAACAGGGGACGCCAGAATAGAGCACAAAGTGAGTGAACTTCAACTTCCCAGAGCTTAAAAGATCTTGTATTTTGCTGCATAAGTGTTTTTTTTTTTTTTTTTTTTTTTTTACCGTCTCTTCTTTGATCTTTGTGATATGCCTGCTTTCCTGAAATATTCCACACTAATAGTTTCGTTTCAACACATTTTTCTCTCAGGGTTGGAGCTGTCGTAGGATGCCTTTGATACGGGTCCGAAAAATTGCGGGGGAACGAGCGAGGAATTTCCACACAATTTAACTAACGGCAGATTAAAGGTATATCAAAGAGACTGGACGAGGCCTGGCGAAAACGATTACCAGCGAATCTGCAGGAGGAAGTGGACGGCTTAACCGATTTCATAGTGGAGTCATGTTAGAACAGAATCAGAGATAAAAACTCGCTCACTCTTTCACATACAAACGATGCCATCTCAGTATGGCGGTATTAATAATTCATCATCGGCCTCCAGAGTTTGCCCCTGATTACGAACACCGGACCCGCTCAAACGGTCGTTAATCTGGCTATAATGATCACAGAGATGCTGTAAATTGCTGTTTGGTGGTGTCAAATAAGTGGCTCGTTAAAGGGTTGTTTCAGCTTTCATGTTTTGCTCTCCGTCATGAAACTGTTACAAAGTTTCTGTTTACCATACAGAGTGTCTAGCTAAAAGAATACGATAAAATCAATACATCTACCTTCAGTTTTTTGCATTTACTTTTATATAAATGATTTATTTAATAGTGGGTTTTTGGGTCTCTTCTGCTCACCAAGGCTGCATTATTTGATCTAAAATGGAGTAAAAACATTAATATTGTGAAAGAATTTTCCATTGTAAAACATTTAAATATGTTGTAAAATGCCATTCTTGTTGTGAAAAATAGCATAGCAACATTACAATCTTACATGATCCTTCAAAAATCATTGTAATATAGTGACTTGAAATATTTCTTATTATTATTAATTTTGAAAACAAGTGTGCTGTTTCACATTTTTGTAGAATTTTGGTTTTTAGAATTTTTTTTTGATGAGATAAAATACTTTCAAACAATTTGATGCATCTTACTTAATAAAAATACTGTTATATTACAGTTTTTACAATTTTTTGTTCCTCAAATAAATTGAGTCTTGGTGAGAATAAAAGATAAAAAAATATCTACCATTCTTTACTAGTCTTGCATCCATTTAAAAAATCTGAAAATTCTTTCTGATATAACCTTTTGTGTCCGACAGGGGGAAAAAAATGAAAAAATCATAAGGGCGTGGAACATCATAAAGGTGAGTAAATGATGACAGAATATGAATCTGTAGAGATTTCTGTATTATCTCTCTGTGTATGTGTGTGTGTTAATATAGCTCTCAATTATCCATACGTCGTCCACTGCTCTCTGTAGCGAGAGAGTCTCTCTGAAATCATTAGTGACTGCGGCTCCGGCGCCCTCTGCCCGTCTTCTCAGTGATCTGTGTGTTAATTATATATCTCAGCGTGACGGAGACCTGGGCTTGTTGCAGCTCTAATGAAGGCAAGGATATCAAGCACCTTTATATGGAAGGTGTGTGAGAGAGAAAGACAGTGATGAGCCGTTGTGACACGTGTGATACATTAAAATGCAACGTGTGACAAAATTACAACTCCGTGAGGTGGGAAGATAGTGTGAAACATGCCAACAAGTCACTGTGTTCCTTCTGGATATGGACATAAATACCCTGGCTTTCTGGCATGGATGCATTATCGTTTTATTTTTTAAATGATAATATATGAAGTTTATGACTGCAAAACCAGTCATTGTGGTCCAGTTTTAAGTGGAGATTTATACATAATCTTAAAGCTGAATAAATAAGCTTTCCATTGATGTATTGCTGAGATACAGCTATTCAGCTAATCTGGAATCTGAGGGTGCACAAAATATAGAAATATTGAGAAAAGCACCTTTAAAGTTGTCCTTAGCGATGCATATCACTAATCAAAAATGAGCTTTTTATATATTTATGTTCAGAAATGAAAAAACAATTTTTTGACTAATATAATGGGGTTTTTGGCTGCTTTTGTAATCCACAGTTAATGGATATCAGAAGTTAATGTAAAGAGCATAAACTATAATAAACAACATATTCAATAGCACATCAGTTTTTAGAGTTTTGTGGCAGTTTAAGCTAAATGAATACAAAATATTTATATAGCAAATAAAAAAAAAATATTGACAACTTTTTTCCAATCATATCTTTTCTAGGATGGAAACGTCCCTCTGCTAAAATGCAAATAAGAGCAACTGTGACTCCAATGAACTGTTTAAATATGAAAATACGTCAACTTTTCCCTTTGGTCTTTAAAATTGTGGCCTGTACAATAGCGGATTGGTTTGTTTAATGCAGTCGTGAGGCTTCAGAGATTGCTTTCAGCTTGGCTCACATTCAAACAGAATGTACAATGAGGCTTCTCTGATTGCAGGTTGTTTGGTTTAATAAGTTAAACCCTTCGAGTCCTGACCTGGTGAGAGACAGATTAAAATCACATTCAGCCAGCTGTAAACGGAAGGTCTCGATAAGGTTATGCCTCGTGTGCTTTGAAAGGTTATTATCTACGAGAGTATTACAGGAGACGTCCTAAATTCGAGTCTCGCATGGATCTTTTCTTAAAGGAACAGTCCACCCAGAAACGCAAATTCTGTCATGCAGCTTCTTACACTAAGCTTTCATATGATCCTTATAAAACACAAGTTGTACAGTATGAACTGCTTTTTATGATACTTTAATGGTGCTTTTTTTTAGAACTTGACAGTCATGGTCAGTATGAACTGTCCGTGCATTGAAAACACTCTTTAAACATTCCCTTTTCCACAGGCAAATAAATAACAGCATACAATGAGAGGTTTGTTTACTGAACTGGCCTTTCAAAAAATCACAATATACACAGAATAAATGAAACCCAATTTCTTTGGCTTCTCATACTTCATTTTCATCCCGTTTCTCCTTGATCTCAACAAATACCCATTGGTGATATGAGAGAAACTCTGCTTGGCTCCTGTGTTTGCGAATCTTTTCAGATTTACACACATCCTCACCTACATACAGGTGATTGCTTAAAGCAACTCTCAGAGAGAGAGAAATATCTCTTAAAGGTTACAGGTGCACAAGATTGCTTTTTTATCTTTTCAATTGACGGCTGTTTCTTTCTCCTATTCATCTGGGACTGGTGGCGTCCCCCCAGGCGCTCTACTGAATCCAATACATTCACAAAATACATTTTCATATTCCATCACACTGGGCTGATCATGACATCCATTTCCATGCAGAGTGCTTTCACCTCTTCAAACCTCCTGACGCCCCGGAGCCAGGATGTGGGGTGCGCTGATGGCAAACACTCGACAGCTCCAGCATTAGCTACAGCCCGGCAGATTAGAAAATATCAGAAACAAGACATGGAAGGAAAACATTCTTCGTTTGAGAACAACAGGTGTGAATACAAATGGAAATATTTGAAAAGTAGGGTGACGGTGCATGTCACGTCCTGACCAGGGTTTCTATATTGCTTTGATTCAAAGTACCTCGAGAGCGCTTCGAAAACGTAATGAACCGATGTCATACACCAATCAGTCTGCGCATGCAAATATAGCCAAAACCAATATAGAAATCCTGGGCAGGAAGTGTCAGGGAAAAATGGCACGTATGGTCATCCTATACTGTAACAAACATTCTGGAACATAAACAAGACATACACAAAAATACAATCAGAAGAGTTCTAGAATAGCTGTAACAAATACAGCTGGAAAAACATCTAGAACAGTCTTAAAGTGCCTCTGTTATGGATTTTTGTAAATGATCTTTCATGCAGTGTGTAAATGAACACATACTGCAAAGTTTTAAATCTGAAAGTGCACCGTGATTAAAGTTATTGCCTTAAAATTAGTCCCAAGCTGTTTCATGTTGAGGTCAAAGTGAAACATTAGCATATTGCCGCCCACTTCTTGGTCTTTCATGAAAGCAAATTCATTCTTTGCCTATAGGTGCCACTTTTTTACCAATAAAAGCTCACAAACACTGCTTTAAATGAGTTTGGAAAAAGGAATTGCTGAACAAATTGTTTGGGAGTTAAAGGTGCCATAGAATGCATTGAGAGAATATTTTAAATTGTTCTCTGATATGTACATAGAAGGTATGTAGCTT
>JAUMHQ010000042.1:227063-241710 GCA_032361165.1 Enteromius paludinosus | reverse complement strand
TTGACAAGTCATAACTTTTATAAAGAATATCTCTATGATTTTGAGACTTTAGTCTTTGCAGCTTTGCAAGAGGATAATCACATCTGACTGTCTTATCCTCGTTGTGTTTTCAGAGAAAGGTGTGGATAAGGAGTATTTCACAGTGGGAGCCCGGCTCATCCGACTGGAAGATAAGGTACAATAGAAACTGAATATGTCTCCACAATGTGACATTCTCTGAGCGTTAGTTCATGTCCACTCCTCCTTTTGATCTAGAGATCTCAGAGACTGCTGAGATTTCACAAGTCACGAACAATAAGCATGCCATAACTCTTTCTCTCTGATGGTATCTGAGTGCTCTTCTGTTGCTCTTCGATCTGCTCGTCCTGCTCAGACAGAGGACATGCATGCCTCCCTCCAGTCTGTTGTGTTTGTGGAGGATTTTCAGAGATAGTATGATGCAATCTGTCAAATGAATCTCAGCAGACGCTCTGGAGCTTGGGTGTCCTTTCCAGCCAATGCATATCTGATGTGAGTCTCACTGGAGCTGTCTCAGCCTTTATCACAGAATAAACCCAGACTGGACAAATCACAAACCAAAGATGTGTTATATTAAAATATTATATTAGTGCTGCACACACAACACACACACACCAGAATAGAAGTTTTTGTTTACATAATTCATTATTGTGTACGTATATACAAATACACACTGATGCAAGTAAATGTTTAAGAAAAGCATCTATTTTAATTTATTTATAGAATTTAATTTATATGAATATTAATATATACATGTAGATATTTTCAGAATATATACTATGTGTGTTTCTTTATATACACATTATAAATATGCAAATTATGCACACATAATGTATTATATTGTTAGTGCTGTTAGTGTATATACATATATACATATACATATCATAAATATTCTATTTCTATTATATAAAAACAGTTTTTACTTATTTATATTTATATACTTAACAATTGTATTCATTTTTTGAATGTTTTATGGGGGGGGTTTATCAATGTTGTATGAATTATTTCATTTATACAATAGCTGGGTAAGCCTGAAAAGCATGTAATATATTATTAGAAAATGGATGTGTTAAAAATAGTGCCATGAGCACAGAAAGTGACGTTTGTGTGTGTTGTTGCCTAGGCACAAACTGTATCAGGGTGCTGTTACTAGGTGGGCCTGAAATTCCAGTCTGCTGCTTCATTAGAGCTCTTATGATGAATCTCTATCTCAGTGTGCAATAACATATGACCGGCAAAAGCGTATTTTGATCATTTCAGTCTGATCTGCACAGTCAGAGTGGCACCTTTCAGCTGTTATTGAAGGATGAAGCAGTTCAGAGCTGGACTAGACAGGGTGTGTGTGTGTGTGTGTGTGTGTGTGTGTGCAGCAAACACTGCAGTTCATTTCACTTTTAAACCGTCATTTATATATACATCGTAAAATGACAGCAGCAAAAAATGTTTGATGTGAGTTTGGTGAGGCTGTAAGTGTGCAGATGCTATCTGAAGCAGCGCTCTGATGTTTTGACTGCAGAACGAGAGCGATAGGGAGCGAGAGAGAGACTTGTCGTGACAAGGTGGTGGTGGTTTTCGGTCGATTGATGCCTGAGGGCAACAGGTGGGTGAACTGAGTGACCCGCACACATCTGGATCAGACGCAATAAACACAAGAGCCTGCAGTAAGAGTAGTGTCTCACTCGAGGCTCCTCTAGAGCTCCTGAAGGATCTCGGCAGCGTCTCACACTGCATTCAGTCGGAGGTGAACTTCATTCAACGTCATGTCACTCGAGATGGCAACTGCTAAATCATTTGTGTCAGTTTTTATTTCTCCTCATAAATTTTAAGAGACGTTAATGCACAAATACACCTGAGAGCACCAAAATTCTCCTGATTTCAATATCTTGAAATTACAAATAATTTGAAATGAAATGTTCCTCTGATATATATTTTTAAGATGTCATATTTTGATATTTCCAAATATTATATTTTATAAATAATTCAGAACTATTAATTTATTATATTTTATCAAATGTTCCTCTGAGATATGTAGACCCCACAGTACTATTCTTATGAATAAATGAGAGAATATGTATTTAAATTTCTAAATATATGTATAATTAATATAATATATAAATAATTATTTTTATATGTGTAAATATATTTATCTATTACAGTAATATTATATTTTTATACATAATTTAATGCCATGTATATTATTTAAATGTATTCTATTTATTTATATAGTTTTATTTATATATTTATTTTTATCTTTATCTCAGTTCAATATAATATTCTAAAAAGATCATGCCTTAATCACTCTGGTATTTTAATAATAATAATAATAATAATAATAATAATGTATATATTAAAATATAATAAAATTATAAGTTTAAAATGTATATATTTATATGTTAATTTTATTAGACTTTATAAATAAATAAAAACATGTAATAATAATAATAATAATAATAATAATAATAATAAAATAATAATAAATAAATAAAAGTAGAATATAAAAATTCAATTCGAAATTTTATATATTTATAACATATATAATGATATTTATTTTATACACAATTTTATATATAATTATGTATAATTTTAATGTACTTATTTGTATATGTCTAAATAAATCTCTAAAAAGAGATATTTGAAGATCTCATATTTTGATAATCTGTCCATCAGTGAAACATGCTGAATAATAACACATCTAAACAGCTATAAATCTGAGCGTCTTCTCTCTCGGTGGGTCTTTATTCTGGTGTGTCATTAGCGTGGAAACATTGCTCTTGTCCTGTGGCGAGTGTGTGGAGGTGTGTTGTGTGACTGGCAGCTCGGTGAGTAAGTTGTGGTTAATGTGTCAGAGTTTTGCACGGGCCGACATTGATTTATACGCCTGGACAAAGACACACATGGAAACAAACGGCGTCTGGTCTCTCACGCTGTGACACGCTGCTCTCTGAGCTCTGCAGTCCTGGTGAAGATGGATGAGCCGGCGTGACATCTCGTGTTATCTCGCTGTCTGCTACTGCACTGAAAAATGTCTCAAGAATAACAAGCCTGAGTTTGGCTTCGACGCCTCCAGAGGGGCTGGAAATGGCTTTTCAATGAGCTTAAGAAAGTACCTACGACCTCCACTGAATATTGAACAGCCTTGTGTTTTCATCAATCACAGACTATGAGACTTCAAATATTATTCTTTATTCATAATAATAATTAGTAAAAATATCTGAACAGCTGTAAAACTATCAAAAAATGTATTTAGCATTTTCTTATTGATGAGTTACATCAAGTTTTATGTATAAAGAAAAATCCCAAACTTAAGCTATATTATATGTATGTATCTATATCTATAGATGTTTTACGTAAAAATACTAGTAATTTAAATGAATTTATTTACTGGTATTTCTTTTCAATCTGAAATCTGAAAACCAGATTAAAAATATTTTTGGGGATATATACAGTATATATATATATATATACATACATAGTTATTTAATAATATTTTATTTTTAATTAAATGAAATATTCAATATTTGAATCAATTGAAGCTTTTTTATATATACTACAAACATTTTTACATTATTTGTAAAATTTCTATAAAGTTTACACAGTTTTTTAAATGTTTTATTTAATAATAATAATACATTTTAATAAATATTAATTATTTTAAACTATTTAAAAAATATTTTGAGAGATTATAAGACAAGTTTAAAACTTTATTTTAGGATTGCTTAAAGAATTGAAAGATCAAAAGAAGCTTTATCTTTTATCTTAGATAAATGCCTTTATTCAGCAAGGATGCAATAAATTGATCAAACATCTAGTTAAAGATATTTTTAATTGAACTTTCTATTCATCGAAACTAATGTGAGATCACTTGAGTTGATTTTCATCTGAGAAGCAGGAGATTTAGCAAAAGCACGTGTTCCGTTTGAGAGATCTCGTTCGTTAAAGCGGATGGCCTTCATATTTCATCAGTTTGCGTGGTTTTTCTGGTAAATCAGGACGTGTCAAACCAGCTGTTTGAGTTCCTGTAAAGCAAAAGCGCTCACTAAACTTGTTGAGAACTTGCAAAATCTAGAAAATCAGCCTGATTGACTTTTCATATTGTTATTTGTGAACACGTCATCTGAAAGGCATTAGCGAGAGCTCCACACCTACTGATGTGAACGGCAGGAGCTCAGAGCTGTGTTTAGGCTACAGTTGACTCAGACGGCACAAACACGCGTGTACGTTCACACATGTCCTTGCTTGTTTACGCACACTGGCATGTATACATCTGATGGCTCTCACACACGTAAACAGACTCAAACACAGCGTTTTGCGATGCATATGGCTTCAGCTCGCTGCTCTAAACTAAAACAAATGTCTTGAGTTTTCCAGGCTTTCTCAGCTGTAATGAATTCACTGTGAGACAAACGATGTGAGAACATGGGTTAAATGTTTAGGTTTAATGAATTTATGGAATTCCGTTTTGTTGATGGACCGTGTTTTGGTTTATTGTTCCTGTATAACCTGAAGGATGCATTTCTGGGATCATTTGAGTCATGCTTTGTTTCCTCATATGTGGCACGGTATTAAACTGTAGTCTGGATTTCACCTTTTGACCTTTGTGTTTCCTGACTTTTCTAGGCATTCTCGATAAGGATTTTCGAAAATCATTTTATAAACATTACACTCCAAAAGACCAGTCTCTAAATTCTAGAAACGAGCAAGAAAAATCTATCTATCTATCGTTCTGTCTATCTGTCTGTCTGTCTCTTTCTCTGTCTGTCAATTCAATTTGCTTTATTGGCATGACATAATTAGGTACATATTGCCAAAGCGTTGTACATATCAGACTAAAAGGATAAATACACATACAATATACATCCAAAAATAAAACAGAAACAAAATGTATCCATATATATATATATACATACACATAACTATATAAACATTAATGGTACTAATAATGCAGATGTGTTCATTCTTTACTTCTTAGTTTGTGGCATTCATAAATATGATGTGCTACCAAAGAGGAAGTACTGTAGGTCCTTCACCCAGTAATATTTGTCATTTTCATGGAAGGACTGGAGGCAGAAATAATCTGCTGTATTTGATTGTACAGTAAGTCTCTTAAGGACGTGTATTTGTCACAATGGAGGAGGAAGTGTTCCTTTGTTTCAACTGATCCTGATCCTTCAACTGATGTTTTGCTATATAGTCGGGCTGTTGAGAGAAATATTCTGTCCTTTGCAGTTCATTTATTACTGCACATATAGTTTAGTTATACATTTTTTTAAATAAGTAATGTGAACGGCAGGAGCTCAGAGCTGTGTTTAGGCTACAGTTGACTCCAAATGACTCACAGTATGTATTACAGAGTCAAAAGCCTTCTTACTTTCTATGAGGCATTGAAATATTTTTCCCTCTTTCTTTAGATGTACATGTTCATTTATTAATGTGTGTAGAGTGTGAATATAGTCAGTGGTTCGATGTTTAGGGAAGTAGCCAATTTGAGTTTTGCTGCTTTTAGAAAGATGAAATACGAGAGTTAATTAGCTTATCACATATCCCTCTGTATTAGGATCTGTTCCTTTTCAGGAACTCCACACTGTGTCGAACGCTATGGGAATGCCTTCAGCATGACCACGCTCTGAATCTGCTGTGAAATCCGTCCAAATAGATGTCAGGTGCGGCACCCTCGGGTGACGTCACTGACTGGGAGCTCAAGAGCACGTGCGGTGAATCAGATGCCAGCCTTCATTCATTCAGCACGCTCTCTATGAGGCTGTCGCAGCAATCTAGTTGTGTTAAAATACTGTGAGTGGAAAAAGTGGTTAAAAGATGAGTCAGGAGAAGTCTTTCAAGAGGTGTGTTAGTCCTTGTGGTCGTTTCCTCACGCCAAGGGACACACATTCTCTATGTGTGGCTTGTTAAGGAGAGGAGCATGCAGCAGCCGCTGACGACTCTCCGCTCACGAAGAGCTCTCTTTGCGGAGGGAGCTTTTATAAGTGTTCCCTGTGGCTCAGGCCCCGCTGTTGCAGAGGCGAACCGGCGTCTGCAGTCATGGGGTTCACAGATTGACTTGATGGAGGAAATGGAAACAGGTGATCCCCTATCTCCTTTCCAGCCCATCAGAGCTGATCTAATCCTGGGATCAGAAGCCACGAATGGCTACGGACCGATCCAAGGAGGTTGATGTTGTCAGTGTGGACAGCCAGCCTTTGCCTCAGTCACCACGCTATGAGGAGTTGTTGGAGGTGGTGACTCGCGCTGTTTAGTGAAAGTGACAGTGAAGTGACTTGTGGCCAGGTACACACCCGGAGCAGGGTGTGGAGAGAAGGTGTATAAGAAGATGCCCCCGGTGGAACAGACGCTCGCAAGCCATCTGTCCCCGGCAGGGACATCTTCTCTGAAGGAAAGTCAGTTGTTACCCTCCAAGCCGCTGCGTCAGCGCTGGTGGGGAAAGGCTATGCAGTGGCGGGCCAGGCTGGTGGTTGCTTGCATACACTCGCTGTGTTGCAAGCGTACCAGGTAGATCTCCTGAGGGAGTTGAGCGAACGTGATCAGATGGATGCTGAGGGCATCCTTGAATTAGGGAGAACGGCTGATCTATCGCTCTGTGCTACGAAAGAGACTGCGAGAGCTCTTGGGTGGTCTATGTGGCAGCCGAGAGACACTTGTGGCTGACATTATCCAAAGTTAAAGCACATGATAGGGTCTGCCAGATGGATGCCCCTGTATCTCTGTCAGGGCTCTTTGGGGGTATGGTCGATAGGCACCAGGAGGCCAAGAAACAATCGGCAGCACTGTATTCCTTTCTCCCTCGCCGCTCTCTAGCCCAGGGGGCTGCGGTGAAAAGACAGTGGCCCTCTCAGACTTCCTCCTCAGCATACAGGGGGAGTCAGAAGCAAAGTGTGGCTTCTCGTGCGAGACCGGGGTGCAGGGGATAGATGCTACATGCGTCTCAGAGGGGCTGGATTGTGAACTTCCGCCGAGGGGGTTGATTCAGCGATTGGATCCACATCTTGCCGGCGAGCGGGAAGATCCAATTATCTGCAATGCATTCCTCTATAGATGGAGGTGTCATAATTAAAGAAACTAATACTGTGTCGCCCGTTGCTCTTTCCATCAGAGACCAGTCCCGAGGGACTGTTTACCTTAGTAAAATTTCTGACGGCCTGGATGTTCTTACCAAACATTTCAATATGGGTTCAAAACATTATAAGAAATGGTTATTGTATTCAGTTCAAGCAACGACCGCCATGTTACAACGGCATGACACACACTATAGTGGGCCCCGTACAAGCTCCAGTACTACAGCAGGAGGTAGCTACTCTTCTAAGGAAAGGGGCCATCAAGGTGGTCCCACATTCAGAAAAACAATCAGGCTTTTACAGCCCGTATTTTGTGGTTCCAAAAAGGATGGAGGGCTGAGGTCCCGGCTCAGAAAATTGTTTATCTGGGCGTAATCTGGGACTCGATCATGATGCACGCAAGACTGACGCCTGCTCGGGTCGAGTCAAAGCTGTCAGAAAAGTTAGAGAGGGCCGTTTACTGTCAGCCAAACTATTTCAAAGGCTCCTGAGCCTGTTAGCCGCGGCATCCAGTGGCTTACTATACATGAGACCCCTGCAATGGTGGCTCAAGGAAAAAGGATATTCCCAGAGGGGAAGTCCTTTTCACATGATCAAAGTCTCTCGACGATACATACAAGCAGTGGAGAAGTATGGAGTTCCTGGAATCAGGTCCGGTGCTAGGCGCTTAGTGTTGTCGTATAACTCTAACAACCGATGCATCTCTCACCGGGTGGGGAACGGTCTTGCGGGGCCGCTCGGCCTGCGGGCAGTGGAAGGGCCATCAGCTTCTATTGCATATAAATTGTCTGGAGTTACTGGTGGTGTTTCAAGCACTGAGTTGTTTTCTTCCTGACCTTCAAGGTTGGCACGTACTAGTACGGTCCGACAATATGGCGACAGTGTCATACATAAATCACCAAGGAGGTCTGTGGTCACGCCCCTTGTACAAGCTGCCGCACCAGATCTTGACTTGGTCTCGGAGCAGGCTCCGCTCTCTGAGAGCAGTTTATATTCCGGGATATTTCAATTCGGGGGCAGACATCCTGTCGAGGCCAGGGGAATGGAGACTTCATCTAGCTGTGTTACAGCAGATTTGGATAATCTTCCATCAGGCAGAGGTGGACCTCTTTGCGACTCAAGAGAATGCACAATGTCCCCTCTGGTTCTCTCTAGTTCATCCAGCTCAACTGGGACTGGATGCTATGGTACAAACGTGGCCAAGCCTCCGTCTGTACGATTTTCCCCTGGTCGCTTTGCTCCCAGGAATCTTGGAGAAAGTCCGTCAGGACGAGGTCTGCCTGCTCTTAGTAGCACCGTTCTGGCTGGGTCGAGTATGGTTTACGAACCTGCTCTCCCTTCTCGACGGCTCCCCCTGGGAGATTCCGATTAGAAGGCATCTTCTCTCTCAAGCAGGGGGCACAGTATTGCACCCCCGCCCGGAGGTATGGAACCTATGGGTATGGCCCTTGAAGGGGCGCAACTCATAGAGTCCGGTTTGTTGGCCGAGGTCGTTCAGACTATTCTCCAATCCAGGGCTCCTTCAACAAGGAAACTCTATGCCCTGAAGTGGAAACGTTTCACTTCATGGTGCGCTGGTCATTAACAGAACCCAGTAAACTGCCCGATTGGCACAGTTCTGGACTTTCTGCAATCAAGGTTATCTACGGGGCTAGCTCATTCCACCCTGAAGGTGTATGTAGCAGCTATCTCGGTTTTTCATTCCCTGGTTGATAAACGGTCTGTGGGAAGACATCCTTTGGTCATTTGTTTTCTTCATGGTGCACTTAGGCTGAGGCCGGTGGTACGACCCCGGGTTCCAACCTGGGATCTAGCAGTGGTACTTGATTCCCTCTGCCAAGCTCTGAGCCTTTAGAGCAGGTCTTGGACCGCCATCAAGACTATGGTGTTGCTGGCACTCACATCACTGAAGAGGTTAGGGGACTTGCAGGCTCTTTCAGTGTGAGCACTGGATATTTATGTTCGTAGAACTGTCTCCTGGAGGAAGTCGGACCAGTTGTTCGTCTGTTCAGACCTTCCGTCTACCCCAGGCTCGGTCGTCCTTTTGCCTTAGCTGTGCTGCTCCACACTAAGCAGGGTCTTGTGGGTCTGGGGGCGTGGGTATTTCGCTCCCATAGCGTTCGACACAGTGTGGAATTCCTGAAAAGGAACCTCTCAGGGTTATTTATATAATCCTAGTTCCTTGAAGGAACGAGACACTGCATCTTCTAGCCACACCCACAGCATCCCAGCCAGCGCTTGCTTCATTCATGGGGCTGGCATCTGATTCACCGCACATGCTCTTGAGCTCCCAGTCAGTGACGTCACCCGAGGGTGCCGCACCTGACATCTATTTGGACAGATTTCACAGCAGATTCAGAGTGTGGTCACCCTGAAGGCGTCCTTCAAGGAACTGAGGTCATATACATAACCCTGAGTTATTTTTCTCCATTTTTGAAGATAGGAGAGATGAGTCCTGTGTTCCAGACTTCAGGAAAAAGCCTGAACTTAAAATCAGATTAAAAAGTTTGAGTAATGCAACCTGAAATTCATGTTTAATTGCTGAATTTGTTTCATTACAATTATTATCATAAGTTGAATTATTAAACAGTGTTATGGAATTGACTATTTCATTTGACTTAAGTAGTGTAATGTGTGTTTCAGCAGCATTACGGGTCCATCTATATGGAGTTTCGAGCTCATGTAGATGATATGGCTTTCTATGAATTTCTCTTGATTTAATGTTTTCACCTTTAATAAAAAAATTGATCTGCCTGTGGTCAGAAAGGGGAGACTGGGCTTTGACGGTAAGTGTACTGAAATGGGAGGGGTTTATATTTGATATGGCATAATCTACAACACTGTTGCCGAGATCTGAGCTGTGGGTAAATCGTCCACAGGAATCTCCTTTGATTCTACCATTGAGTGCATAAAGACCTAAGGTCTGACAAAGGTGGACTATGTCTTTTCCATGCCTATTGACTCCAGTATCCTGGTTATGTCTTCTAGGCAGCGTACTGAAGAGATCTTGGGGTAAACATGTAAACAGATGTCTGATATTGATCCATCCAAAAACTAATATTTAACATTTGTATATGATCAGCGATTAACAATGCTTCTGTTTATCTGTAGGAGCTTGGTTTCTGCTGCGATTGGCGTTCCGCGTAGAGTTGACTCTCTTGCTGTCTGTGCGATCTTCCTGAAGTCTTGGGTTGTCTGTGAAGGTCTTGTAGTGGTCTTGAGCGAGATGAAGGTCCAGATGACTCGTACGGCTGTATTCTCACATTTCTTTTTACTCCTTTGTTAGGGAGCATCTAAGGGCAACATCTTTGATAGCTTTGGCAAAAATACTGACTCCATCCTGATTCATGTGGAGCCTATCATACAGGTGCCATGGTCTTATAAAGCTATGATGGACTAAGTGTACGTTGGTGGTGTGTGAATGTGCTCCTTCACTGAGTCTGGAGTGACAGCGCTGTGGGATGTCACTTCATAATGGAGTTCTGAGTTACTTTTAGGACAGTTGTTGATGAAAGATTCAAAGAAGTTTTTGACATTTCAGCCTTAAGTTTCATGCTGGCGTTGTACAAATGTTTAATTTCAGCCTTCAGATTGTTGATGGTAAGTTCATCTGGGCGACTCAGGATTAGCTTCTTTAATTCTGACACCTCCATCTATAGAGGAAGACATTGCAGATAATTGGACACTTGTGTGGCCAGCTCAGTCATCAGTTTATCAGATGGGATCGGAGATGTTCTGACTGGAGAGTAGGGCAGCAATTCATTCTCATCTTCATCAGATTCTTTTTTAGCACTGCAACTGAGGAAATGAGTTTTCGAAAGCTTGGAGACTAGCTTCATTCCCTTGAATTAAGACCATTCCACTGTTGTACATATTATTGGTTTGGAAATGGGAAGAGTGGTCAGCTGATGCAGATCTGACTTCCATTACAGATTCCCTTCTTCTTAATGTAAGGGGAAAATTCACTAATAATGCTTTTCCATATGAGGTTCCACTCTGTATAGAAGATCAAGTTTGTTCTTGAGATGTCATCTCAGCATAAAGAGATTCAGGATGTTCATGTAACAGTGTTTGTTTAAATGCTTTCCATTAATGTCTGTAGGATAAACAATCTCCATGAATGTGTCTGTTATTAACAGTCGAGATTTATATAATGCTTGTAATTGTTAATACTAAAAATAATACATAATATATATACTATATATTAATTTTCTTAGTGTCCTGTGTTGATGTAGGCTATGTTTGTCTCTTTGTGTGTTAAACACAAGTTTTTCAGAGCTTTTGCCTCAATTAACAGCAGTACATTATGTGAATTAACAGGAGCTCATATCTAGTGCGTCTGTTCAGAATGTTGCTTCCTCTCTCTCATATCTCTCATATCTGTCTGTCTATCATATGTTCATTCATTTTGTCTGTTGTTCTGTCTGTTCTATTAACATAATTTTGCATGTTGAATAGTCATCTATCAGGCAAATGTGTTAGTTTTATTATTTGATCATTATTCATGCCTTAACAAACAAGTGTTCATACCTGTTAGCTCCAGTCCTTTCATTTAATTGGACAAGTTGCATTCCAGAAGAACAGTTCACTGTTTGAATCACTGTGCTGGTCTGTGTTCACTACAAACAATCCCAGAATTCCTGTTTCTGTTTTTGGAACTATTTTCATTGGCTGAGAAAAAATAAATAAATAAACTAAATCGCCACCCATTGTGTCCGAAATGTCAGTTATATAACATAGAGGCCTAGTGTGCATTCTGTTGGTCATTATTGTTAAATAAACTAAGACGGGATGATCCAGACGGCGATGTGGAGTCTTCAAACCAGCTGGTTTGATATAAAAGGCCGTAAGACGTCCTAAACGTTTCCGCAGACGGGTGTGGTTTAATTTGCCGTCTAACTACAGGGCAGGGGTTGTTGTCTCTGGGGTGAGGGTGCGGTCCAGCCCGCCTCCAGACCGTGACGCTCAGGTAAGACCATGGCTGAGACGCCCGGAGGTAATTTGACACGTCACGTCCAAACAAACCATCCTTCATTCAGTCCCCATTCAGCCCAGAGTGCTTAAGTGCCCGCCGTACAACACAATGCCAGGAAGTGTTAATAAAAAGCCATAGACTTGGTAAGGACACGAGGACAATTTCTCACTGGAGCTTTCGGTTCTGACCTGAATGATTCTGGTTTGTTGTGTACTGTCCTAAATTGAATTAAAAATGCCCAGTTTGGTTTGTTGTTGTCGTTAGACTACACTAGTTAGGCTCATCTTTTTAAGTTACATTTTAATCTCTTATAACATGTTATTTTATTTTGTGTTTTTTATCATTCATTTTTGTATTGCCTTTCATTTCATTTTGTAGCTATTTCATTCTTTCATTGTATTTCACTTGTATTTCCTTTACTTCTATTGCATTTTAGGTTTCTACCTGCAAAAAAATAAAATAAATAAATAATAAATTGTTTTATTCTCTTGTTGCGTTTAATTTCCCATTTTTTATCGTTTTGTCTTTTTTTGTTACTTCACTTTCATTGCATTTTAAATATTATTCTCATATTGCATTTTATTTTCAAATGTTTTAAATTATAATTTTTTTTTGCATTGCATTGCATTGTATTTTCTTAATTAATTATTCCATTCTCTCATTGCATTTCCTTTTTTTATTTCATTGTCATTTTATTTCATTTCATGCTCTTTTCTTTTCTTTTGATATTTCATTCTCTTAATGCTTTTTATTTTCTTCATTAGTTTCTTCATTTTAATTTTGCTTTCTTAGTTTATTTTCTTGTTGCATTTTATTCTGCTTCATGCTGAGCTGCCCCATCGGTCCGGTCTTTATAAGTGCCCTCTGTACAACACAATGGCAGGAAGGGTTAATAAAACCTTGGATTGAACAAACTCATGTGGGACGTTCATGTGTGCTCCCCGCCGTGCTCAGAACTCTGTGTCTTGGCACGTCGTGTGTCCATTCACTATCTACGCCACTCCACTTTGATTTATGTGTTTGGCTGCGGATCCATTCGGCCGGACTGGACAAAGAAGGGAAACTGTGCTGACATTAGGCACTCCGCTGCACATCCTTCTGAGGCTTTGGGACTCAATCACGTCTTGCCTTGCCCAGACTGTGGGTCTTTAAATCTGAATCAAAGGTTATCATCCTGGCAGAGTACAGTAAACGCCTGTGCCTTTCTATTCCGGTAATTACCTTGGCACGAGTTCACCACAGTGTATGTGAGAGCCGTTTCAATGCTGAGACAATGCCATCATATCGCTCTTGCAGCCTTTCTTTATTTGTTTCTTGCCTTTCATTGTTTTGCAATCTCTTTCTGACAGCTTTCAGAGGTCAGCTTTGGTTTAAAACTAAGTATTTGAAGGACAACTTCACACCGAGTTTTGGTTCTGTTCTGTGTCATCTTGTGCAAAGCAGGGTTGTGTGGCATCCAGATTTAAGATAAAAAGGCCACACAGGTCAGACTCATCTCTCACTGCATTTATTTTCCTATTGTTCTTATATTTTATTTTTGTCTGTTATGTTTTTCTGTCATTTTTCTGTTATATTTGATTCTCTTGATTCAAATTTTTTTTCATATTCTTTTCTGTTGTATTATTTGTCTTGTTTTTAAAGTTATATATTTTCCTTATTTTTGTTTTCATATTTTATTTTATTTTCTGATTTTGAAATTATTTATTTTTAATTTTCTCACTGCACTGCATTTTATTATTTTTTTCTTGCTTTTTATATATTTTATTCTTTCTTTTAATTTCTTTTAATTTTAGTTTTCTGTTATATTTAAGGTATATATATATACATATATATATTTTTTTTATTCACTCATTACATTTTCTTATTTTGTTTTCACTTTTAATTTATTTATTTTCTATTTTCTTTTTCTTTTTTTCTTCGTCTGATTTAGTCATTCTCTTGTTCTGTTTTGTTTTCTTCTTCATAATGTTGTACGGCAGCACTTCTCAAGCACACTTTTAAAAAATGCTTTAGAAATAAAAATAAGCATTACTTAATGGGAAACCAGGTAGCCAAACCTGAGGTTGGTCTTTCAGCAGTGTAATGCTTCTAATTCTCCATCTTTGGCAGTCAGTGTGTTCATATTAACACGTGGCTTTCTCTGGCTCTTCTGTTCATTGTCCCATTGAGGTGAGGTGAACATATTTTTAAGGGTTACTAATGGGTCAGTGAGTTTGAAATGAAATAAGTAACTGAGTTTATGAGCCCCAGTATATTTCTCTGGCTGTATGTGGAGCTGTAAGCAGCCGCGGGTCCATTAAGTACGTCTGCTGTACAGCGCAGAAACATAAACCTGACTAAAACCACTCTATCACTGCAACTAGATGGGGCATGTATATATCAACGTTCACAGAAACTCCTAGATTAGAGTGTAGGGGAGGATCTCCAGTGCATAATTTAGCTTTGTTTAGATCTAATAATTAGTCAAATGTTGAACGTCAAAATGATGTCCAAGTTGGGTCATGGATTGGACGTCTAAATAGTGGACCTAGTTTGGACGTCGAATAGATGTCCAGAATTGGTCGGACAGACGGACCCAATATAGACA
>JAUMHQ010000042.1:193958-226963 GCA_032361165.1 Enteromius paludinosus | reverse complement strand
GGTGGCCACAGGGGTGGCCAGGGACATGTCTACAGAGGCACGGGCCTCCCTAGGCCTCCGTGTAGAACCGCCACTGTATGTACTGTATAGAGATCAGTGAATGATGTCATTATGATGTCATCTAGTAACATTTAGCTACCATTTTTATACTTTCAATTGAAAGCAGTTGGCAACACTGCTTGCTAGGCATACTTGAAACCTCCCCGCAGGTGTGTCGAAGCAAGTTGGAGCTCAAATCTGCAGGGAACCGGTCCTCCAGGATCAAGTTTAGACTAAAAGTAAGTGGGTTTCATTTCGATCTCTAGTCCTCAGTGTGAAAACTATCATTAGTGATGCTAGCCTTAGCAAATACCAGTAATAATATGTGACGATTTATCCAAAACGAATCTGTTTTCGGTGCCTCCGTCAGTAACTGCGTGTGTCCTGCTGTTGGAGGCCTGTGGATGCTCAAGCCACGGACAACCAGAGGCTGTGTCTGAATGCAGATGTGGCAAACCTAGACGCCTCTCTCGGGTTTGGCAAGCTGGATAAATCTATTTCCCTGGCTGGGATAGGGGCTTCCAGCTGAACCAGCTCCTACACAAACACAACTTTGCCCACTGGCAGATTTTATTTAGCCACTGGTCAAGAGTACTTAATAGTATTTAAAGAGACAGAAAGACGTTTCCTTGCCAAAACAGAAAAAGGTCAATTTGCTTCTCCGTGCTCCAGTAGAGAATGAGTGAAATGCAAGGAAACAGATTCTGTTGGGATCTTTCAGGTGGGCATGAAAAGCTCATAATTAGAACGGGAAGTACAGCTAGATGGACATCTAGTGGCCAAAAACCAGCGAGTCTAGTTACTTACATATACACCGCTGTGTAAAAAATATGTAAAAAAAGTGATAGTAAAGACACTATTTTAAATAACACACTGTTCTTTTTAATTTGTAATTTATCAAAGAATCCTGAAAAACACTGATTATTAATCAGAATATTATTATGATTTCTGAAGTATCATGTGACTCTGGAGTGATGATGCTGAAAATACAGCTTTGCTTCACAGGAACTATTTATATTTTTAAATATATTAAACTAAAAACTGCAATAATATTTACCAAATTACTGGTTTTCTGTATTTTTGATCAAATAATATAGTATTTTCAGGCCTGTGTTGGATTATATGACGAACCCCATTCTAGGACGTACAGTACAGTACTGGAGAAGTATCCATTAGCATTCCCATTCCTCCTAATGGCAGTTGTTGGGTCACTGCTGAAGCATCTGTGTAATTGCAAAACAACCGCATGTACATGCTGAGGCTTAACAACCAGCCAAACCCTTACCAAATCACAGTCTGGGGTAAATCACCATCTTTACTCCTCTGGTTTGCTCAATTCGGTTGTGTCATCTGCCCTTGAAGCGCATAAATTAACTCAGACAAATGAAATGAGTCAAAGTGTGGTTTTCCACAAGACATTTGTGTAAACTCAGCTATTAGCATTTACAGTAAATAGAGGTTGATCATTTGACTGACTCGCACGGTTTGGTATTCAGGATGGTTTTTATTCACCTTGTCGTTTATTACTCTAGCATTAAGTAACTCTGGTGCATAATTGGTCCCTCGCTGTTTGTATTAGAAACATGAACGACTCCTCAAATCATGCATGCCTTTATTTTTTTAATGCGTTGAAGCTCTAACTGCACTGCAATTTTGGTGTTTGTTAGTTTGTTCGTGATGAGACATGGTTTTGTTCATGGTTTTTAACTTTAAACCGCAGCTTCTGAGTCCATTATCCGTAATAACGCTCCTTGCAGTGAAAAAGTCCATCTTTTGTTGTGCTCTCACATTAAAATCCAGCCACATATTTATTCAGAGCTGTTTTGGCTTGTGAACGGTGCTTGATCAGTGCATATTTTTCTCCTGATTCAGAAAATAATTAACAAAACATTATGGATTATGGACGTTTTGGACATTTTAGTTGAAAGCGATGCTTTAAAGTTAAAATATTAATTACAGATTTCTTTTCTTTTTTCAATTTTGGATTACTTTCATTCTGACGGCACCCATTCACTTCAGAGGATCCACTGGTGAGCAAGTGATTTAATCCTCTACATTTTGGGTTTGAGTCAATTTTCAGAAAATGACCAGGTTTGTGTGACCTATTTGCAATTTCATGTCTGATAACAAGAATTATTAACAACCTGCATTTAATATTGGCATACTGCAAGCATTATGATGCATATTTTAATAAGCACAAAAATGCAACACTGAGAACACATCAGAGTATACTTTAAATGGCACTAGGTTTTGGAACACAGCCAATGTCTGAGTGCATTTACACTAAGCTCTAGTTAACTGTGTGTTAGTGTTTTTAATAGCTGCTTATGTTGCTTAAGCAGATTTCACATCTCACAACGAGAGTTTAGAACATACTCCGGTTCTTTTTATGATACAATATCAGGAATATTTTGATAAATTATATAGTCTTTATGTTGTCAAACAATTAATCGATCACATCTAAATTAAGTTTTTGTTCACGTGTGTACTATATATACATAATAAATACACACACATGCATGTACTGTGTATATTTAAGAAAAATATGTTTATACATATAATATATATATATATATTTTTTTTTTTTTTTCTAAATATATGCATGCATGTGTATTATAAATATATAATATATGCATATGTATGCATGCATATTGTGTAAAGAAAAACTTTTATTTTGGATGCTTGCGATTAATCAAAATTTTTTTGACATCACTAATATTTACTTTGTGTGTGTGTGTGTATATATATTAGTGATGTCATATGATTTTTCGCGATTTACATAATATATGAGTTTGTACTGTTTATTTATTATGTATATATTAAAATACACACATGCAGAATATATTTCTAAAGTATTTACATGTAAATGCATTTATATATTTGATATTACATATAAATATATTTAAAGTATACGCATTCAATTTTTCTTAAATACAGAATGTACATGCATGTGTTTGTATTTACATACACATAATAAATATACACAGTATACACAAATATATTATGTATAGAAAATGTTTATTTTGGATGCGGTTAATCGTTTGACGGCACTAACATACATATAAAGAAGCATTGTTTTTATATCTCACGGAGAAACAATCTGTGTGCATTCGACCTGTTTGTCTTTATATGACATCATCCTTTTGTCTTTTTTGAAGTGTTCTTGGAAACACATTCGCCTCGAATAAAGCGCAAAACCGTCTGCACGCACACCAACATGTGTGACGTGTTTTTCATGTGGCGTGAAAACGCAGCGACACATGCCATCCTGACAATTGGACTCCATAAAAGCAGCAGATTGGTAGTCCTTTAAACATTTTAATGAAGCTAAATCAAAAAATTACGGCCATGGTGACAAACAAGACCATCGTTTTATGCGGACGCTTCAAACACCGCCACGCCGCAACAATCACCCCCTGAGCAACTTTATATTGAGTCTCAATCCGTCGAGCGCCCATCTGGTGTAACAGTGAGCTTGTTTTGAAGTGCGCTCTTAAAACTGGAAAAGAAGGGATGTCAAGGAACAAAGCATTTCTGTGGTTTGTTGGGTTTTTCTGTCAACAAAAATGAACCATCTGAACAGATGAGTGACATACTAATGTCATTAACAGGAAGTACTGAAGAATCATTACTTCATAAGTGTGTGTGTGTGTGCATCTGTGGGCCGCCACGTTTACATTTGTTAAAAATTCCCTACAGAAAGCCTCAAAATTTGTCCTGTTGGGAAGAAAATCACAGATGACCTCATATCCATTACCATAAACAGGATGGTACACAATTAATTAGATTTTAAATATATATATATATATATATGTATGTTGTTTTAAAGCCACTTGTTTAATTTAGTGCTGTTCACATCTGTAATGTCTTTCAAGCATTTTATTTGGAAAATTGCAGTTCATTTGATTGCATTAAATTTTAACTTTTAAAAATTTTTTTTTTTGGTTTACATTTGATTTAATTTTACAGCCATCTTTGTCTAATTTGTCTTTCATTTGTAAAGTCTTTCAATTACATTTATTTGAGGCCTTTTATATGGACAGTTGCAATTAATTTGATTGCATTTTCAAATTGTACATTTTTCGAATACATTTTTTTGTTTGTTTGTTTTCTCTAATTTGTCTTTGTAATATTTTTTTTATTCAAGGGCTTTTAAGAATTTGTTTTTATTTGAAAACCAACTTTGTTTTTTCTCTCTAATTCAGTACTGTACAATTATATAGACCATATAAATTAATTAAATATTTTAATTAATTGATTTTCATTTATTTATTTATTTTTTTTAAATCAAGATTCTTTTTTGTCCAATTCTAAGCTATAATATCTTTGAATTGATCTTTAATTTGCATTATTACATTTTTGTTTTTAATTTTTTTTTTTATGTAATTTTGCAAATTGTTGATCTATTATTTAAGGTATTTTCAGGCTCAATTTTTTTTTTAAGTCATTTTAAGATGGCAACTTCAAAGTACAGTCTGCATGACATTCTCTGCATTGCTTACAATACTGCATCACTGCTAGGCCCTTGAAATTAAACTAAGTCATAAATCTAAAAACTCCTGTTAACTGTTTGAATTGTTGGTTATTAGAAGTTGTAGGCATGCCAGCTTTTATTAACCACTGACAGACACTGCCATACCGCAAAAAAACACACACAAAGTACCACCCAAAGCCAGTTTGCATGCATGTACAATAGTATATTTCTTGTGTTGCCACGACAACGTTTTTCTTCTAAGAATGCTGAGTATTAATTCTAAGCTTTAAAGTATTAGTTTCTCAGAATATGCTTATTAAATGCACTCCATATAATCCAGTGAAATCATATGTGTAATCCTGGGCGGTTGCAGTGAGGTGTTTGCTTTTTTACCACAAGGGGGAGTGTTGTTTTGTCATTACGCAGAGACTCTGAAGCTGTCCTGTAGAGAAATTGCATGCATGCAAAAAAAAAAAAGGCAATCACTGCAATACTGAATTAAACAAAGAAGTAGCTTTGAAACAATTAAAAAAAGAACATTACTTTTTAAACAATTTGAAAATTCAGTCCAATTAATCACAGCTGTCTATATAAAAGTCTGTCAAATAAAGGCAATTTAAAGGTATTACAGTGTACAGTGTGTTTAAAACCTCTAAACAGCTTTTTATACGCAGATTTGGTTATTTCTCTTCTGAACTTTCTGAGATACAGTAAAAGTAGACACGAATCAGTTGAATCAAGTCAGTTGTTGGCATACAGAGCTTTAAAATCTATGCTGATAAAATATGTCCAATAATTATTTTTCTGGCAAATTCGATGAGACGTGTTTAAGTTCATTTTGCGTTTCGAAGACTTTTTGAGTTTGGGAGATCTGAGGAAGCTCAAGAGGAGAAACATATGAGATTACTGGGGTTTTTCTGAAAAGAAACATCCGAGTCTCTTTGCTTTCCATTTAATCTGAAATAAAAACCATTTAACGTCTTTTGAAAATGAATGCCAAAAAATAACCACTGATTTAAATGCATTGCTAAATAAAGTGTTTGCATCAACAAAACATGTTTTTCTTGTGGCATATTGCATGCAAATCTGTTAGTAAACCAATTTTGAATATGTTATGCATTGGAAAATATTCAAGAAATACAACAAAACATGATCGTAATCAAACACTGATTCAAAAGCATTGCTTAATGCATTGCTTGGACCCAAACCCACATGTGAACACGTAATGCATTGCTAAGTATAATGTTTAGACCCACAAAACATCTTCTTATGGTGGTGCATTGCATTCTAATCTGTTAGAAATCCAACCACTCATTCAAATGCATTGCTAAACATATAGTTTGGACCCCCAAAAAAATTCTAAACACGTATTGCATTGCTTAAAATGTGGTTGCATCCATAAAATATGTCTTTATGGTGGTGTATTGCACTGAAATCTGTCAGAAAGCCAACTGATTTAAATGCATTACCTAATATATTGTTTTTATGGTGGTACATTGCATGTAAATCTAGTAGTAACAAACCACTGAAAAACATTTTCGAATGTGTACAGGCACAAAATCCCGCAGTCAGGACTTCTCTTTTGTCCCTCCCTCTGTAGCACGATTCATGAAATATCAGCCAAGAGACATGTATGCATGGAACGATCACTTTGTTGCATGATTGTGCAATGGACTTGCAGCCAATTTCATTATGAAAAGGGAGGGCTGAGCCTCGATGCCTTTCATTTGCAGTCGGTGCAGCCAAAGCACGTGCTTCATGTCTGTAAAATGCTCTCATCTGTGAGCGTAAAGCTGAAGGGGCGTGGATAAAGGCTTGTGTTACCTGCCCTAGACTTTCACCTGCGGAGAAATGGAAAGAATTTAACAAACCAGCAGCAGCAGCAGCAGCAAGTCGATGAACCTGGAACATAAAACCGTGGGCATTCCCCCCGAGAGAGAGGAGGAGGAACCCGACGCGCACGGCAGGTTCACCTGAAAACATTCCACTCGCTCCTCCTTGAAAACACAGAGTTTGTAAGCCTCAATCTCGCCTTCAGAGCCGAGAACGAGACGGCAAAGCATCCCAGAGCGTGAGCTGAACCCTGACTATGGCTCTCAGGTTTCTAACTCTACAGGGAATCAGAAAGACACGTCGGAGAGACAGAAAGAGCGTGTTTACCTGCGCAGGTGGAACGGAGTGGCCGATGTGAGCTGGAATTCTGCACTGATTGGACACCATGGTCAGACCCCTACGCTTGTGGATCTTTAACGTGCTCCTGTGTTTCGGCATCATTTATACTCGACTCGGGTAAGCTGGGGATCTACTTTATGCTATACGTAGGCTATTATGTGCTTTCAAAGCAATGGTAAATACTAAAACAGCACTGTCTGTTTTAGCTGCTGTTATATCAACATTTTAAGTGAGAATTGATAGATTGCACCATTTTTAATTAATTTCGCCTTCATTACTTAATATTAAAGGGTCCCTTTATGTTTTTATGTTCCATGTATAGTAGTCAACTTTCATCAGAGTTGTCCTAAAACCAAAACCATACCCAACTTCAGATGTTGTCTACTGTAGTTCCCGATCAGTATGCATGCATTTTTGATGGATTATGTCATTTCACACCACAGAATTGTCGTTGAAGGAAAAAAAGTAAATATCTGCACTCTAAGGTTATTGCTTCGTGAAAACCACCCTGAATTTAACATTTCAACTCATGTTGGAGTTGGCGCATTTGTTGAATAAAATACCATTTAATGGCATTTTGTTTCTGCATTTACCTTAGGTTGGCAGCTTTCAAATCCAAAAATTTATTGCTTTTATAAACCATTCAGATCTGTACACCTGCTCATGATCTTTACAGCTCTTTTCACTGCATGTTTTTCTTAGTTAACTAGTTTAAAGGAAGATCCATGCTGTGGTTTTCTCTCACGTTCACCTCTCTATACCCTCGGTAATAACAGCATACCGAGTTGTATTTCCACATTCCTTCACCCTCCAGTTTTGCAAGACCTCACCTGAATTCTTGAGGGATTTGTTCGTATTCCAAGAGAGGGTCGCCTGTCATCTAGCCTATTCATGATTTACTTGATATATTTAACTCTTTGCTCTCGTTTATTTGTTTTCATTCCGCGCATATGCACTGCCATTTGAGAAACGACACTCTCAGCAATGCAAAATGGAATTAGGATATCGTATCTAGATCTGCGTGTGCCTTTGCACGCACAAACAGATCATAGTTTATCCACTATTTGAAGTGGAAATCCATTCATGCCGCTGTTATTTATCCGAAACAGGTGATTATGCAGCTTAGAGGAACTAAGAAAATAGAAAAGCACCTCATGAGTCACTTTTTTTTTTTTTTCTCTCTCTCTCTCATTTTTGGAAGCGCATTTATCATTATGCCAAAGCTCTAAAATGAATCATGCAATCTAGAGAAGGCATAAGGTTGCTCACAAGACCTCTGAAAGCATGCTTTGAGATCTGTAGATAATGTGGGGTCTCGTCAGGTCAAACCTGTTTTGTCACCCCTGAGGCTTGATATCTGTCACTATACCCCCTTTACCCTCTTTCACTATGATGACATACAGCACATGCAGGTACAAGCACGGCATTTCACTCAGCACATTAATAAAGCTGGCCTATAGATTTATGGGTTGTCTTTTGGACCAGTGTCTTCATGTTTTAACTTCTAAAATGATTCCTTAATGTAAACCTATAAATAGCCTAGTATGTGCAGCTGAAAAAAAAAAAAAAAAAAAAAAAAAAAAAAAACATATTAAGACTGTGTTTAGTAATTGCCAAACTTTAATATACAGTGACATAAAGTAATGGCAATATTTATTTGCAGCCTCACGATCACAAGTCACTGAACAGGCAACCCCTCATACATTTTCCATCAGGATCATTATTGGATGAAATATTAAGGATCACAATTCGAATTAGATATTGAAAATGCCATTGTTTATGAAACTACCATAGAGTTTCGTTAGCAAAACAAAGAAAATTCCGTGCTAAAATGGAGCCCAGGAAGTGACACGCTGATTACAAGCAAACGAAGTAAATATTTAAAGTGTAATATATATATATATATATGTGGGACTTCTGGGTCAGTATGTGAAGCGGTAGGGATCACCGGTTACCTCTCCAGCGGGCACGGGCGCGCTGTCAGTGTGGCCCCTAGTGGCCCCTTTATCCAAAAGTGGGCGGATGGTGGTGGTGTGATGGTGCCGTCCTCTGCCCAATGGCAGCCCGGAGTCTCCGGAGAGGAGAGAGCCACTTCTGTTTCCATCCCCAAATCCCCCAAAAACTCATCAGAACGCTCCGACTGAACGAACCGCGCGATGACACAGCGCGTCTCCTTCGCACACACACGCGTCTGGGAGTTACGCGCAGCCTCAAAGAAGCTCCGCTCGCGAACATCACAGACGTGCAACTGGAACTAAACGCGTTTCTTTCTCTCAGTCCGTCAGAAAAGCGTCCGCATGTCACCATGATCCTCTTCTCCTCGCGCAGTGTGCTGCTGTCTGTCTATTACCCGCAGATCTTCCTCATCCTCACCAGCGGGAGCTACCTGTAAGTTAAGTTAACGTCTAAATCTGTCGTTTTCGCGTTCGCGCGGTGCTAGTCTAAAGTTTGGACGCACTTGACTACAGTTTCTTCCCTACCATGGCTTAAATGTTTTAGTGAATGTGTACAGTGCGTCCACTATACATGCACTGCTTTGCTTTTAAATGCATGTTTTGAAATGCATTAGTTGGACAGGTGATGGAAACCCACCTAACAAGTGTCTAGCGTGCATGGGATCTCCTTGATACTGTTTGAGAAACATCTCACATCCTTCACAATTATCCCAAAGGAGCATGCACAGGATTCCTGCTGGAATTTCTATCAAGTATTATGGATCTAATTCAAGTTCCTGCTGGGATGAATCCATTTTTTTTTTTTTACCTATTTGTATATGGAATAATGGACAGTTTTTTGATGCCCAGTTTTACTGGGAATTATCATAGCTTAGCTGGGAATTAAGGTCTAGATTTTGTTTTATATTTGAAACATGCATTCTGCCTAGGATCCTTTAGAATTGCTTATTCTCTCATTTATTTGATGAATGTCCAAAGTGAGTAGAGCTGGAATCTAGACAAAAAAGAAACTCAAATTTAGGATAGATTTCATTGGCGTTGATCGCTGCATCGATATATATTCCATTTCCAGAGTGTTCATCACTTTACTGTCCCTCTACGATGTTGGAAATACAGTAGATGTGTCTAAATCTTTGGCTGAACATGTTTGAGGATAGATTTATAAGAGATTAACGTTTATCATTGATCTGGACAGATTTTTCTGAATGAACCTGTGACGCGTTGAGTAAATACAGTAGTTAATATTTAATTGAGCTTCATGAATAATGCTGTCGACAGTGACTCTTAGGAACTTGTGTCAAAATGCAACTGAAAATGATTCAGTTTCATCTAATTTCCCTTTTTTTTTCTCATGCGATATGAAACTTTAAAGGGAAGTCCATGAATTTACAATGTAAGGAATGTTTCGTCAGGTGACCTTAAACAATGTGTCATGTGGCGGTTTTATTCTAATTCTTTGATATGACTGAATCATCTTAATATCTTTTTAAGGTCAGGATAGATAGATTTATATACAACTACTGAAGATTTCTACTTGTTGCAGTATAGAAGAGGGTATTGAAGTGAAAATCTGCTTCGGGTTGGTAAATGTAAGAGAGTTTCATTTGGCCACTGAGTGGCAGAGAAGTTCAGTAAGATTCATATATAAATTGTGTGTGTGTTCAATTATAAGTCACTTTGGTTTTACAGACAGGCAGTTCCTCGGTTCAGCCATCACCTGCTCTAAAAACCAACACAAACAAGTTTTGCATTAACATACTACTGCAGTAAAGGACAGTGGGGCTAGTTGTCACATGGAATATTTCTTATTTACTGTTTATTTTTGCACAGACACTAAACTTTAAAACTGTTATTGCTCAAGAAATTGATCCCTATGACAGGGCAAGTTGAAATATGGGCTAATCGATTCATATCACAGGCCATTTTAAGACTTTTATGCATAGTGTAAAGAGTTACAATTAATATTAAATGTAACTGAATAAACAACATGTGACTTGCCCCGACCTGACTTCCTATGAAAAAGTGAATTTTAAAAAATGTGATGATCATTGCTAGAGGGATTTGACTCTTTAAGCTTAATAGTAGCTGAGTTTAACGACAACTACTCTGTGTGACAACTAGCCCCAGTTTTACATTCATATTATTTACGTGTACAAGTTCAAGTACAGAGCTTCTGAGCAGCACTTTTGACTGACAGCGATGCAGTTGGTCTGTAAATTCCTTTTCCTATAATTTCTTCCCTTGAACCCTTGTTGTGTCTCTTTGTGAAATGACCTCCAGACCATGGTCCTAATTTAGCAGCTGGAGACCCCAAACTCAATTTTCAAAATAGATGTGGGTTTTTGCTGGCGTTTGAGTGAGCAAGTCTATGTATAGCATTGGTTTGCACATCACAAATTGCTTCTACGTTTTAAACCATCTTAATTCGGCACATTGCAAATTTGATACATTTTGTGGAATTAATGGCCTTTAAAGGAAGGTTAAAAGGAAGTTTGTGGTCGGTGCTTTTTTCTCGCGAATATTTTTGGGAAGGTTTGAGTTTTGTTAACGGGGGAATCTGCTTCATATGAAGGATTTTTAATACACTTGTCTATTTCAAACAAGTTCTGTAAGGTTTCTAACACCGTACATGTTGTTATTTAGTATAGTACAGTATATAGTGTTTTTATACAAAGCTCCCGCCATCATAGCAGCAACACTATGCTATCCCAGATGATAAGACCACGCGTTTTGTCCCGTTAGTATGAAGCATGCTCTGCTATTCTGCAAGAGACATAGTCTTAATAAACTGCAGTTTTAGACGTATAAATAGGCCCATAAATGTCACATTTGCTCTTTTTCTCAGTGCTTAAAGATGTACAGTCTGAGGTTTGAAAGTTTTCCGGTGCCACTTCGTCCATGTTGGTAGTTTCGAGTTTGTTTTAGCAGGATTTGTTTTAAGTAGAAAGGACTGGGTGATAGCTGGAGCCAAGCGCACAGGGAACATTTATTTTCTTGTGTTTAAAAGTAGAGTGCATTTACTCATCCTGTGGATTATTTATTCCTCATTTACCAGGAAATCCTACTCATGTTTGAAATCTTCCTCGTGAGACAGAACTGATTTATTTTGTCATATTTTATATGGACCACAATTAAACGTACACTTGGGGCTATTTAAATGTAGAGTCGGTTGGTAAAAACATTGTTATTTTCAGATGGGAAAATACTGTGTGTGTTTAGAAGATATCCAGTGTTACCTGTAAACTGGAGGACTAGTTAAGCAGCCTTAAACGTGTAGCTAGCATGATGTGGATCTTAATATTGGTTTTATTTTTTAAATCACCTTCATCTCGAAAATGAGTCACACAGTCGTGCATAAAGCTGCTGTAAAAGCTCAAATCATGTGTCTCTTTTTAGTTCAATGAGTTCATATTTGAGATCTGATTCGTCAGACCCTTTCGCTCTGATCTTTTCTAGGAAATATCTGAGAAGTGTAAGATTTAAGCAAAAACACATTCATCCTGATGTCTGGGAGAATCAAATGGAGATATTAAATCTCAGTGTGTGACGCGCATGTTCCTGAGGCTCACTGCTTCACGTTTTACATCACAATAACCTGCTCTGAAGGATCCAGTCTATATTCAACTTGTTTAACCAGAAACAACGTCAGTCGGTACTTTATGACTGTGGATGAGCAGGACAGCCATAATAAGAGGTTTTAAATGAAAGCCAAATAAATTAAAGAAAAGAGGGTGGAGTGTTTCATTTGTTTCGAGAGCAGCATGTTCTGTGGCCCACAATCTGATTTATGTAGCTATGGGAAAAAAACATTTGCAGATGAAACTATGTGATGACTATATCATATGATAGTTTCGCAAATCCTGTAGTCTTGTCATGCAAAATACACGCACAAGCATACAATATATATATATATATTTGCCAGTGTGTTATGGTGATTTAAATTAGTGTGTCATTATGTATTTGTCAGTTTGTGGCTCGTTGCATGCAGGTTGTTGCTATGCTGTTAAGTGTTCTTTTTTTTGTTGAAGCTTGTTATGTTGTTGCCAGGGTGTTGCTATGCAGCTGCTGAGGTGTTTTAAATGTTTTGCAGCAGGGTGTTGCTGTGCAGTTACTAAGGTGTTTTGAATGTTTTGCAGCATGTTACGTGGTTACCAGGGTGTTGCTATGAAGTTACTACGGCTTTTGGAATGCTTTGGGTGTTGCTATGCAGTTACTAGGGTATTTGGAATATTTTGTAGAAGGGTGTTGCTATGCAGTTACTAACATGCTGTTGAATGTTTGTAGCATGTCATGTTGTTGCCAGGGTGTTGCTATGCATTTGCTAAGGCTTTTGGAATATTTTTTTTTGGTTGTTGCTGTGCAGTTACTAAGGTGCTTTTGAATGTTTGTAGCATGCCATGTTGTTGCCATGGTGTTGCTATGCAGTTACTAAGGTATTTGGAATATTTTGTAGAAGGGTGATGCTATGCAGTGCTTTTGAATGTTTGTAGCATGTTATGTGGTTGCCAGGGTGTTGCAATGCATTTACTAGGACTTTTTGAATGTTTTGGTTGTTGTTATGCAGTTACTAAGGTGCTTTTGAATGTTTGTAGCATGTCATGTTGTTGCTCTGCATTTGCTAAGGCTTTTGGAATATTTTTTTTGGGCGTTGCTATGCAGTTACTAATGTATTTGGAATATTTTGTAGAAGGGTGTTGTGATGCAGGGCTTTTGAATGTTTGTAGCATGTCATGTGGTTGCCAGGGTGTTGCTATGCATTTACTAAGACTTTTGGAATGTTTTGGTTGTTGCTATGCAGTTACTAAGGTGCTTTTGAATGTTTGTAACATATCATGTTGTTGCCAGGGTGTTGCTATGCATTTGCTAAGGCTTTTGGAATATTTTTTTGGGCGTTGCTATGCAGTTACTAATGTATTTGGAATATTTTGTAGAAGGGTGTTGCTATGCAGGGTTTTTGAATGTTTGTAGCATGTTATGTGGTTGCCAGGGTGTTGCTATGCATTTACTAAGACTTTTGGAATGTTTCGGTTGTTGCTGTGCAGTTACTAAGGTGCTTTTGAATGTTTGTAGCATGTCATGTTGTTGCCAGGGTGTTGCTATGCATTTGCTAAGGCTTTTGGAATATTTTTTTGGGTGTTGCTTTGCAGTTACTAAGGTATTTGGAATATTTTGTAGAAGGGTGATGCTTGAATGTTTGTAGCATGTCATGTTGTTGCCAGGGTGTTGCTATGCAGTTACTAAGGTGTTTTGAATGTTTTGCAGCATGTTATGTTGTTGCCAGGGTGTTGCTATGAAGTTACTACAGCTTTTGGAATGCTTTGGTGTTGCTATGCAGTTAGTAAGGTATTTGGAATATTTTATAGAAGGGTGTTGCTATGCAGTTCCTAACGTGCTTTTGAATGTGTGTAGCATGTTATGTGGTTGCCAGGGTGTTGCTATGCAGTTACTAAGGCTTTTGTAATGTTTTGGTTGTTGTTATGCAGTTACCAAGGTGCTTTTGAAGTTGTGTGGTTTTCAGGTGGTTGCTAAGAACCATTTTTAATGATACATTTTGATAAAAAAAGATTGTCATCAGGGTTTAGAAAGAAGAAGAATACATTTAAAATCACTGTTTTCTCTTTGAATATGTGTTAAAATGTAATTTATTCCTGTGATGCAATGCTGAATTTACTCCAGTCTTCAGCGTCACATGATCCTTCAGAAGTCATTCTAATATTCTGACTTGCTGCTCAAGACAGATTTCTGATTATCTTCAATGTTGAAAACGGTTGCGCTGCCTCATATTTTTGTGGAAACCATGATACATTTTTTCAGGATTCTTTGATGAACAGAAAGTTCTGAAGAACTGCATTTACTAAAAACAGAAATTTGATCGATTTAACTTGCTGATGCTGATTGAAGATTGATATTTACAAACAATATTTACCTCACTTTGCATTGTATTGTGGGATTACCAAAGATAGGCTACATGGGATGCTGCCTTTATAATCTGGCCACATTGCTTTTTGAAGGTGCTTATGGTGCTCTCTAGGTAGGCAGCGCACAAGGTTTGGAACAGATTTACAGATTTGGCAGCAAAACTTCATAGTCCTCACAGCAGCCCACCTAATGCCCAAACACACTGGTTTGGATGGCTGCATCGCGCCGCTGTATTAACGTGTGGTCGAGTGTTAGTTTGTGTTCACTGAAGGGTTTAAATAAACATACACATTTAGCTGCTCGCCCCTCGCGACTCCATTATATGCAGAAACAGGAGATGTTTCTTAAACAGGGTCCCTCGACTGCATCCCACATGTGGTTTTGTATTTAAGAGTAATTCTTAAGCCTTTGCGGACATGGAAACACGACCAGAAAAGAAGCAAACCAGCCGTATCCGATTTCCAATGAACATTCCGCGTCTTTGTTCCACGCCGTTTGATCTACTTTGAAGGAATCCATAAGTCACAGCTATTCTCCCAGCAGCGACACCGGCCTGTCCACCCCTGCGTGCCGTTTCTGCTGACACACGCATTGCTTGTTGCAACTCGCCGCACTTGCGGTGCAGTCCTTGGCAGCCGGTGACGTCACTCTTCAAAGTTGGCATGCGTCTTGCCGAGTTTTTACAGCCCTCGTCTCTGACATGTTTGAAAGGCACATATCTGAACGGGTTCAATGCTCGTAAACATAGAAGCCCGCTTGTTTAGCCGCGCGGGTTTGTGCAAACACAGAGCACCGAAAATACTCAGCGCGCATATTAAGAGCGCTGTCGAGGGCTGTATCAACACGAGAAGCCGTATGATGACAGAGATGTGTGCGTTTGGAACATGACCCACTTTGTGTGGTCACAGTCGCATGAAAATATGAGTTGAATCAAAAAAGGGGCATGAAAAATATGATCTTTATAACCAGCAACACATTGTTCTGTTCTGTCTTGTATATTATACTCAGTTGTGTTTTAGTCTGTTCCGTCATGTTCTATTCTATTCTATTCTATTCTATTCTATTCTATTCTATTCTATTCTATTCTATTCTATTCTATTCTATATCATGTTCATTAGTGGCGTTTTATTTTATTGGTTGTATTTGATTCTATTTTATAGTCTTGCATTGGCTTGTTCAGTTTTATTCTGTTTTGGTCATGTATTTCATGTTTGTTTTTGTTGTTCTGATTATTTCAGTTTGATTCTATTTCTATTCACTCGTTGTTTTTCTTTTCTGTTCTATTTGTTTTGTCCTATTCTGCTCTACAGTTATGTCTTAGAATATTTTATATTACAGTAAGGCGCTAACCTATGTACTTATTATTATTATTCAATTATTTTTTATATTCAACTTTTTTCTGTTATATTTGTCCCTGTTCTTTTTTGCTTCATCTATTTAATTCTATTCTGTAGCCTACTGTTGATTCTATTCTGCATTATAATTATGCGTTGGCCCATTAATATCCTTCTTTGTGTTAGACCTGGTCTAGACCTGGTCTATTCTATTCCCTTTTATTCTACTATATTAAATGATGTTCTATTGCTTCTATTCCACATTTTGTTATTCAATTCTGTTGAGTTTTTTGCCGTTATGTCATATTCGGTTATGATGCTCTTGTATATTAAATTATATTTTATTCATTTTTGTTTCAGTTTTTCTATTCTATACGTTTCTGCCCTATTCTGGCCTATGGTAATGGCCAGGTCTATTATATTCTATTTATTAAATCCCATATTAAAGTTATGGATGGGCTTATTCACTTCTATTCAATTCTATTCTGCTTTGTTCTGCTCACTTTTTAATCTGTGACATGCTTAGGTATTTCGTTCTGGTTTATTCAGTTCTATTTTATTTCATTCTTTCATGTTCAGTCATGTTTTTCCTTTTTTTCTACATTCATAGTCTGTTCTACTTTATTCTGTTCTACTCTCTATTTACAGGTATATTCTGTTTTGTTCCTTGATATTCTACTCACCCTATCATGTTGAGTAATGCCGTTGCAATTAATTAATTTCTATTCTATTCTGTACATGTACATTCAGTAATGTTTTTCTTTTCTGTCCTTCGTTTTGGTTCTAATTGCTATTCTACATTATGTCTTGAATTATTCATTTATTTTCTGCTCTATTCTATCAATTCTGCTATTACAGTTGTGTATATCCTCTTAAGTTCTGTTCTGCTTTTAGCTAAATTCTTCTCTACATGTTTTTCAATGTCATGTTCAGTTATGGTGTTCTATTCTTTCATGCATTACTCTTCAATGATGTTTTCAAGTCCATTTTATTCATTCTTATTCTATTATACTCAGTGTTCTGTTCTATTCCAATAGATTCTATCCTCTTTTTACTTGCACTGCTGTGGAGTCACAATAAAAACGGCATTGTTGAATGTGCAAGTATTGCTTATGAGATACTATATAGATCTCATTTGTGATAGTTCTTTGGTGCTGGACAGTGTTATCATTAAAAGTAATGATTGGACAAAAATGACATCACTGCTGCATTCTGATGTGTGTTTAAGGTCATATACAATCCGTATGCTATGATGCAAGGAATGCTCATCTTGACTAGTTGTGTTTGTCTCTTCTGTCCCACAGGGCTCTTTCCTCTGTGGTGGCCCTTGGTGCGAACATCATCTGCAATAAGATCCCCGGTCTCGCACCCCGCCAGCGCGCCATCTGCCAGAGCCGGCCGGACGCCATCATTGTGATCGGAGAAGGGGCGCAGTTGGGCATCAACGAATGCCAGTACCAGTTCAGATACGGCCGCTGGAACTGCTCGGCGCTGGGTGAACGCACCGTCTTCGGACAGGAGCTGCGAGTAGGTCAGTGCTTGTCACAGGTCTTTAGTGCACTTGCTTTGTTTTCGGGATGGATTCAAACACTGGGTTGTTGATGGAAACACTTGTAAATAACCCTCAGTAGTCCCATTCATCTCAGTGGCGCTTTCTTGATCCTGAACCTGTAGTCTGTTGAATCTGTCAATCTGTGTGGATACTTCATCTAGAATCAGGAGGACAATTTAGCCTATTTTCAATTTCAAATGATCATTATTAGGTCCAGATGTTTTCTCTTTTGTGTTTTGTTTTTAAGTACCCAGAATACTTTAATACTATTAATTAGCGCTGTCAAATTATTAATCGCGATTAAACACATCCAAAATAAAACAAAATTATTTAAATAATATATATGTGTGTGCTTACATTATATATAAATATATTTAATATATAAACAATTTTTTTATTAATATTTTTATTTTAATAAAAAATATATACATAATAAATATACACAGCACACACTCATGGTATTTAATTTTGCATGTGATTTAATCACGATTAATAATTTCACAGCACTACCATAATATATAATATTTTTTATAATAAGAATATTTTTGTTAATTTGCATCTATTGTCATTAATATTAACTAATGAATTGTTTAATGTTAGCTAATTGTAGCATTGTTAATTCATTTGCTAACTACTAATATATATTAGTACAAATATTAATACAGTACTTTTTTTATTATTATTACAGTAATGTGTGAAAATACATTAAATTATACATTTTAAATAATTAAAAAATACATTCCAGTTGGAAAGATGTGCTTAAATGTGGTAAACTGGCAAAAAAAAAAAGTAATACTCCTAAAAACAGCCTTTGTTTTCTTTATACAAAAGAAATATAATGTAACCCCTTTTGATTTTGGGTTGAATGTCGAAAGGTTTGAATCTGATTGATGTCCACGTGGTTGTTGTTCAGGTCTTTTGGGAAGCCTTTTGGGAAGGACATTTTCAGACTTCAGTTCTGCACGAACACAAGTAGAAACAATGCCATGAAGATAAGGGTATAAATGCTGCTTTGATTAGACGGGATCCAGTCGTTTACTCTGACAAAACGGGCAAATGTGGTGTTATGAAAGAAGGCAGTCTTTGTGCTGTGGGCAAACCCTGGTTACACACACCGCGCTGTACGTGCACACACTTGACCCTCAAAGGCTTGCGAAAGCATGTTTGTGTTGGTGTGATTAATATAGTGCTGATTAAGTGGAACTGGATTCACCTCTGTTTCTCATTTGATTACACGCTTACCGTACACATACACGCCAGGCTACAAAGATGCTGTCAGCGACGGCTTACAGTTACGTTTGGAACAGCATACTAGCTATTTCTGCAGTATGGAGTATGTATAGTATAGAGTGTAATGTGCAGTTTTTACTGACTTCTGTGCATGCACAGGCTAGCAAAGAGTGCTTGATCTCACAATGCAATGTGCTCGGCTTGACCTTCTGTTCTCTGTGTGATGAATGAAGCACAGGTAAAATTACCCATGAGCTTAACCATCTTTAATTTGAGCAATCAGATGATCAAAAGTCTAAAAGTTACATAACAAAATTCAATAAAATAATATATATAATATATATATAGTAGGCATATTTTTTTTCTAAGATGCAGGCCATTATTGCTTTATTCCTACTATTTCACTTACTAATATACAAAAATTATACTTTTTGTCTTGTACAAATATTTACACAGCCTTAAATCGACATGCATTTACTTGAGCTAAAAGAATAATAATAATAATACTTTAAAGTGAAAATAAGTTTCTTTTTTAACCCCATTGATTGATATTTTTGGAAAAAATATAAAAAAAATATTTTCAGCAAAATTCACTTAATTGTGATTTCTTTTTTCAGAAAACAAGGCTCAAATTAAGTGTTTTTTTGTTGTTGTTGCTGAAAACACTTACTTAAAATAAATGTAAAAAATTTTAATTAAAAAAATAAATTCTGAAAAATAAATCGAAATTAAGTGAGTTAATTCTTAAAACAAGGACAGATCAGCAGCTGGGGACAGAAAACAAAAATGTACTTGCTGTTATTTGCTCCTCAAGTGAATGCATCATGTTTTTCGATATTTCTACTGAAAAAGAAAAAAAAAGTCTTGCCAATGTTTTAATAATAATAAAAACTTGATTCAAAGTAAAAACATTGGCATTGACATTACTGGCAGATATTTTCCTTGTTTTGATCAAAAACTACTAGAAAAAGCAATTTTTGCAATATTGCATATTTGTTGTGCGTTCTTTGTGGTTGCTAGGGTATTTTTTAGTGGTTGCTAGATGATTTGTTCTGGTCTGGAATGGAGTTTTCCTCAAGTCTTCCTCTTGAAATGTGCAATTTTTTCACCTGTTGTTTGGTCCAGGAGGTGATAATGGTCCAGCTGATCAATACTCGGTGAGCAATAAGTGTGTTGATGCTTTCCTTGAGAAACGCCACTAAAACATATTGAGCCTGCCACTATCACTCTGTTCTGTCATTTTCATTCTCTCTCTCTCTCCTGCTATTTATATTGTGGAAATGAACTACAAGCGGGCAAACATTTACATTTTCGTGGCTTTTGTGTGAAGAGGCATTCCTGAGCGGGTTGCAGGGCGCTGTCATTTAAACATTTCCCCTCATTTAGAAGTGTTTTGTCGTTGTTAAACTGCGGTCAAGCGCTCTGTAAACTCCCATCACTTCAGCCTCACAGAACGCAGCGCGGATCCTTTGAAATTCTAGACTCCTGCGCTGAATCTGTGAACTTTGTTTACCTCCATCTAAAATACGGACTGAAGGAATCTCATTTATAAACTACTTTTATTGGGTTTCTCTCTGTGTCCTGTTGTCTAAAGCAGTTGTGCATGTAGGAAAAGGATACATTTAGTTTTTACTAAACTTTAATTAACTCAGTTTTTTAATTCAAATTTTAATACAACTTGGACCCTAATTTATACTGTGAAAAATGAATATTATAAATATGTGTAAAACATTATTTGGCAAATGTTTAGATTCTATTATGCTACATTGTTACTTTTTCCCAACACACTGTAGTTCTGTACTCTTATGTTGTTTATTTAAAATTGTTATAATTATTATATAATAATTTACTTCAACTTTTTTTTTTTTTACTTGGTTTATTTACTAAAAATATATATTATTATTGTTATTTTCATTATTGTTTTTGTTGTTATGTACATTAATTTATTGTATGGTGATTTTTATTCAATGTAATACTTTTATGGTAATCAATTTATTTACCTAAAAATATATTTCAATACTATTATTTTATTATTATTAGTAGTATAGTATATTGTATTGAAATAATTTATTTTATTAAGTTTTTTTATGGTAATATGGTATAAATTCTAATTAATTATATGTATATATGTATGTAATAATGCAGTAATTTATTTTATATTTTATAAATACTAATTCATTTACTAAATATATTTTTATCATACATTCCTATGGTAATCCATTTCCTCTCTCTCTCTCTCTCTCTCTCTCTCTATGTATATATATATATATATATTCAAATTTTTATGTATTTTATAAATTTTTTTCCTCATGTTTTTATCTTTTATTTTAAAAATCTTTTATTTTATGCCTTTTTTTTCACCGTTTTTCTCTAAAAAATTTCCTCGGACATCAGTTAGAAAACCTCTTCTCAAGAAAACCGTCTTTGTTCTAGTGTTTTAATGAACCGGGAAACCAATATCCCGATCTGATGAACCTATAATGAATATTAATAACTTTTTTTAATCCTCAAATAACCTTACAGCAAACCCTGCACAGAAAGCTCATGTTGTTCTGTACGAGATGCCTGCGAAATGTCCTTTTGCGTTGCCATCAAAGGAACGTTTAAGCCAGAAACGAAAAGGAAAACAGTTTCAGTGGCTATCTTGACGTTGACCGTGCTCTTGGATGGTTGTCTGATATTGATACGGAGCGTTTGGCGATTTGAGAGTTGATTTTGTGTGGTCTTGATGTTAAAACCGTTGTTCTAGTTGCTCTTTAGAAGCTGCGTCTGAGGATGGAGTCTATTCCAGGAATATCTCAATCCATTCATAATGGACTGTATGAAACGCCTCATGCACAGAGACTCCAGGATTTTTTCTAATTGTAAATCCTCCAGATTGTAACCACTAAATTGTCCCTGCTCGTAAGGAGCCCGTCTACGAGCGATCGGGCGGCCGCTAGACTCCGTTGTTTTCGAAGAGATGATGATCAACAGACCGCAGAGTTAATTCTCTTTCAGCTTGGATGCGTTCGTCTGTTCTCTGCGGCGCACATTAATAGCTGGGTTATTGAGTATTTCTGAGTCCCTAAAGAATTGATTCGAGGAAGCATTCGGTTTCAGTCTGGAGAAAAGGGCCAAAGTGGATCCTCAATTTCAGAAACGGTCTGTAAATAAATATGCACAGAAAGGGCTGGTCTTAAATCTGCCAGTGCGCTGGATACTGAGAGCGACAGAAACAAGTACTCTGCTCCAAAACATAGGGAGCTGACTACTTGGGCAACATTGTAAGGCATGGCAGGCCAAAGTAAAAAAATAATACATTCAGAAGATATTGAATTTTAGACCAATTCTAATGCTGTATATCACAATCCCAGAATGCATTGCAACATTCCCAGCAATAGTTTAGAAAATATCATTTTATTGTATTAGTTATTTTTATCATTTATATTTTATATATATTTATTATTTTAATGCTTTCAAAAATGATCAAGTTAAGATTATAAAATGTCTAAAATAGTGCTGTCAAACGAATAATTGCAAACGATTCGTTTCTACAGTGTATACGTGTATATTTATATGTAAATACAAACACTTTCATGTGTATATATTTAATAAAAATATGTTATGTTTTTTTATTATATGTTGTTAAAAGAACTGTGGGTGTATGGCAATAATTATTATAATTATAAATATTATAAATTAGATAATTGTAGTATTGTTATCCTATTAATTGATCATTTTTAAAGTATAAATATATTTGTTTCAATATAAAAAATATAAATAATTTTATGTAATTTTTATTTATGGTTTTTAATAAAAAATGTAAAATTTTTGGTCCCCATTTTTTAAAATTGTTTATAATTTTACTGGTAGGCCGCTGTAAGAATATAATTTGGGTATACAATGTCATAGTTTAGTTTATGTTGCTTTCCTCACTTACATAAATGACAAAATATGGCCTAAATGTAAGATCGCGACAGTTGTTTTAAATGAAAAAACTGATACTATCTGTTAGTTTTGAGAGGCATTAAGGGTCTTTTGAGTGTGAGTGTGTGTGTGAAGGTGATGACAGAATGAAGTGCTCGTCGCTCACACACCTTGTGTGTCATCCAGGTGATTTATGGCTGTCGTGTGAAAGGAGTTTGTCACCAGTTTCAGAGAAATATTAGCAGAGATCAACCTCTCTTGCCCTGCTGTGGGGCAGGTGAGCCTCTTAACCACATGAAGCATTCCCAATCATTCCCCAAACCGCACTAAAAGCCCCGGAGTAGATTAATACGGCTGCTGGAGTGCAGCAGACGACCTACACACGCTTTCTTCTTCTGCAGGTCACAGACTGAACCTACAGGAAACTTTTATGACTCAGAAGTCACTCTTTATGGAGTTCTCAGTTACAGTTTATTGAAGTATTAATGTTGTCTCAGATGTTTCTTTATAAACAAATTCAGTCTATAACAGTCATTTTAGGTTGAAACTAGGTTGAATATATTTTAAATTTTATACTATTTATGCTTTTTAAAAATTATTGTAATTAATTTTAAATATTCATATATACAATTATTGTCATTTCTATTTAATTTTCAGTATTTTGTTTAAATCGATGTAAATTTTGTTGCACTAATTATTAGAATAATAATTTTGTATTTATTAAATTGGATTTTTATTTAATCAAATTTATTTGAGATATTTTAATCTGACCTATTCTTTTGTTTATCTTAATGAACTAATTTTTAAAATTCTAATTCTATAAATTTCATATTTTGTAAATAATATTTCTAAATATTTTTATATTTAAAATTAAATAATGCAATAAAATAAGTAAAATAAATAATTGATCAACAATATATAGCTGTAAAATTGTGTTAATTGAGAAATGTGTTTATATTGAGATCTTTGACTTTGAATATGGTATCTTGAGCACATTTTGAGACATTGTTGAGAAATGAATCTTGTTTAAAGATGTTTAGATGTTTTACTAAACAACGTCACACGATTGTGGCATAAATGTTTCCAAACAAAACAAACGTCCAGGAGTTTGGATTGGATTATTTGGTCCACCCTCTCGGTCTTGTGAAGTAGAATTGTGCAGATATTTTATATGCTTGTTAAGGTTCATCTAAAATTTTAGGCAGCAGCATTCTTTTTTTAATTCGCCTGAATTTCGGTATCAAATATCAGACCACAGAAAAGGTTGTTTTGGATGGTCTCTGTGTGTGTTTCCAAAGTAAACTCATAATGAAGTAATGAAGACACATGACAGAGATCCTTCATGAATCACTCCACTCATCGTGTTTAGAGTATAAAGGTCTATATTAGATGTTTCTCAGGTTGCTTCTTGTTCTATGCATAAGACTAGTTTTGGTTTAAGATAAACGGACGTCTTTCTCTCTCTTCATTTGTGGTGAAATCAAACCCTGCTGGAACGCACAAGGCAGAATTGTGCAAAATCTGAACCTAATTGCAAATTACTCTTCAGTGAAGCCCAACTATATACCGAGACGTACTTATATAAAGAAAAGCAAACATTGAGGTCTAATTTTTGACCAAACTAAGTTAATCAAATGCAATATTCTGTAAAATGCAATTTGATTTCACGCACAAAATGTAAAGTGACCTCGAGGACTCGCTGTTGTATGGAAGCTTGTTTCCGGCACAGGATAAAACATTTTTAAAGAAGGTACTTTTGTGACTTTTTATATAATTCTGGTTTTTTTTGTATGATCTCTATAGAAATCCAGGATTCCGAGATAGAAAAACATGATTGGGAATATAAACTCAGGATTGCGAGATATGAATTCAGAATGGCGAGATATGAATTCAGGATTGCGAGATATGAATTCAGGATTATATGAACTCAGGATTATATGAACTCAGGATTATATGAAGTCAGGATTGCGAGATATGAACTCAGGATTATATGAATTTAGGATTATATGAATTCAGGATTATTTGAACTCAGGATTGCAAGATATGAACTCAGGATTGCGAGATATGAATTCAGGATTATATGAATTCAGAATTATATGAACTCAGGATTATATGAACTCAGGATTGTGAGATATGAAGTCAGGATTGCGAGATATGAATTCAGGATTATATTAACTCAGGATTGCCAGATATGAACTCAGGATTGTGAGATATGAATTAATGATTATATGAATTCAGGATTATATGAACTCAGGATTTCGAGATATGAAGTCAGGATTGCCAGATATGAACTCTGGATTATATGAACTCAGGATTGCGAGATATGAAGTCAGGATTGCGAGATACGAACTCAGGATTGCGAGATATGAACTCATGATTATATTAATTCAGGATTATATGAACTCAGGATTTCGAGATATGAACTCCGGATTATATGAACTCAGGATTATATGAACTCAGGACTGCGAGATATGAATTCAGGATTATATGAACTCAGGATTATATGAAGTCAGGATTGCGAGATATGAACTCAGGATTATATGAATTTAGGATTATATGAATTCAGGATTATTTGAACTCAGGATTGCAAGATATGAACTCAGGATTGCGAGATATGAATTCAGGATTATATGAATTCAGAATTATATGAACTCAGGATTATATGAACTCAGGATTGTGAGATATGAAGTCAGGATTGCGAGATATGAATTCAGGATTATATTAACTCAGGATTGCCAGATATGAACTCAGGATTGTGAGATATGAATTAATGATTATATGAATTCAGGATTATATGAACTCAGGATTTCGAGATATGAAGTCAGGATTGCCAGATATGAACTCTGGATTATATGAACTCAGGATTGCGAGATATGAAGTCAGGATTGCGAGATACGAACTCAGGATTGCGAGATATGAACTCATGATTATATTAATTCAGGATTATATGAACTCAGGATTTTGAGATATGAACTCCGGATTATATGAACTCAGGATTAAATGAACTCAGGATTATATGAACTCAGGACTGCGAGATATGAATTCAGGATTATATGAACTCAGGATTACGAGATATGAAGTCAGGATTGCGAGATATGAAGTCAGAATTGCGAGATATGAATTCAGGATTGCGAGATATGAATTCAGGATTATATGAATTCAGGATTTCGAGATATGAAGTCAGGATTGCAAGATATGAACTCAGGATTATATGAACTCAGGATTAAATGAACTCAGAATTATATGAACTCAGGATTGCGAGATATGAACTCAGGATTATAGGAATTCAGGATTAAATGAACTCAGGATTGCGAGATATGAATTCAGGATTATAAGAACTCAGGATTGCGAGATATGAATTCAGGATTATATGAAGTCAGGATTGCGAGACATGAACTCATGATTATATGAATTCAGGATTATATGAACTCAGGATTTCGAGATATGAAGTCAGGATTGCGAGATATGAACTCAGGATTATATGAATTCAGGATTATATGAACTCAGGATTGTGAGATATGAAGTCAGGATTATATATACTCAGGATTGCGAGATATGAATTCAGGATTATATGAAGTCAGGATTGCGAGATATGAATTCAGGATTGCGAGGTATGAATTCATGATTATATGAATTCCGGATTATATGAAGTCAGGATTGCGAGATATGAATTCAGGATTATATGAAGTCAGGATTATATGAATTCAGGATTATATAAACTCAGGATTGCGAGATATAAATTCTGGATTGCGAGGTATGAATTCATGATTATATGAATTCAGGATTGCGAGATATGAAGTCAGGATTGCGAGATATGAATTCAGGATTATATGAAATCAGGATTGCGAGATATGAACTCAGGATTGCGAGATATAAACTCAGGATTGCAAGAATGAATTTAGAATTGCAAGATATAAACTCAGAATTGTGATATATGAATGTAGGATTGCGATATTAACTTTTTATTTTACAAACTACAGACATGGACGATTCGCACAGGCTTAAGATCACAGACAAGCTCTGCATTTATTACAAATTACCAAAGGTCACCAGCTAATACTAATCCTGGGCTTTAGTTGTGTTTCTAAAATATAAACTAGAATAATATTTTGTGAAGAAAATTGTTAGATAAAAAGTCACGATTATTGTGGCACCAAACAACAACAAAACAATTGCAATATGTAAACTAAGAATTCAGAGAAAAACAATTGCGACATGTAACAGTCAAAGTGTGACAGCCACAGTAGAAACAAGCTTCGACCTGTCACATCCCATAATTTACAGAAATGCTTTGTTTCAGTGCATCAGCACCTCAAGAAAAATCTGCAGGTAACAGAAAGAGAAGGAAGTTTTCTTCAAAGTGACGTAACAGTTATCAGGAGGAAATCTCAAGTGCATGCACTGAAGCGTGAGATCCAACTACTTACATGGAATTTATTGTCTGGAGCTACTTGGAATTAGAAGCTTGGATTAAATCATCGAACATGTCTGAGTTGCAGCCAAGCATTTGCATTTTCCTGCATGCAGCGAGGGTCAGAGCGCTGTCTCGGCAGGTTTTGACACTTTGACATTGGGCCGTCTGTCACTGATAAAGTGCTGATTAGTCAAATCACCCTGCAGCCCCAGGAAGCAGATCTGAATCTCATCTGGAGTTATTCCTGTTCAATCAATCACTGACCGTAAATCGAGTGTATCAGTATGGAAATGTGTCCGTTTAGTGCAGGTCAGGGATTAGATGTTCTCATCAGGGATAAAGAACTGAAACAGAACAGAAATGAAACACAGAGGAAGAAAAGTGACCAAATATGACCAGGAGATAAGAGGCTGCTTCTGTTGTGTTATGTAACTTTTGAACTCTTTACATTTGTTTTTTAAGTGAATATTGACAAATGGACATTTTAGGTTGAAATTGACATTCTCTTTTTCTTCAAAATGTCCTTTTTCTCTTTTTTTTTTTGGCCTGGAAAGTGAAGCAGAGAGAGTGTTTTAGGAGAAACATTTTTTATACTGTTTTTAATTAGAGCAATGATCATTTCACTACATTTAAAATGTAAAAGAAGCATAAGAAGATAACAGTGTTGTACACACACACACACACACACACACACACACACACACACATATATTTAGTATTTTAGTACAGTTTATACATTTATTTTACTTAATTTATGATAACATATTTCTATTTTATTTAAAACTTTTAATTTAAATGTCCATTACAGATTTATTTTATGTATATTATTTATGCATTTTCTTCTTTTTTTGTCATTTTTATTTTATTTTTTATTATAATACATTTACATTTATACTAATTTAAATGTTAATTTTATATTATATATTGTATGGAAATACAAAAATAAATAAATAAAAGGTTTCCAAAAACAATTTTTATTCAAATAACACATTTCATTTGTATAGCAGTTTTTATATTTTTATTATTTATAACTTTTTAAAATGTTTTAATATTATTTTTAATTAGTGTTTTATTTCATATATATTGTTTTTATTTTTCATTATAATCTTTTTTTTTTTTTTTTTTCAATAAAATGATAATTTTTATTACTGTTACTATTACTGTTTATTACTGTTTTTCAAGTGAGTGTGTATTGTTATGGTTTAGGACTGGAGTGTGTTTGTGTACAGGAGACAGTGCTGATTCAGCAAGCCCTCCTCCTGTGTGTGTGGATGGATGAATGATGGAAACAGGATGTGAGGAGAATGAAAGCTGCGTCTGTCACAATCAGATCATCTCTTTATCCTAAACTAGACAGGTGCATTGACTTTAACCCTTATCATGGACACTTTAAATATAAATAGCGTGCATTTTCATGTATGATAAGCATATGTGATAAGTGATCTGTTGTGGCTCTTTGATCTCAGATCTTCTGAACAATAGAGCAGTAGCGGCTTCGTTAAAGCTTATCTGGATGGAGTCGTGATTAAAGAGCTGCTTGACATTGAACAAGAATGATCCAGAAATGCTGAGAGTCACAAAACTCCCTCGCTGCTGGATTACACATTTGTTGACTTGTTTTTGATTTCATCATCAAAAATTCTGTCATCATTTCCTCTTCCTTGAATAGTTCCAGACCTGCAGGCGAGATTCTGGCTGCTCGTGTTTTACCGAACAGGATTTTAGTTGTTGTAAAGCTTATAGAACACCCAATCTCTTCCTGTCGTTTGTGACACTGGACAGAGTTGTACTTTTTGAGTGAACAATCCCTTTAAGATGCTTAGCTTCACTAATGAGTGTGCAGTATAGAGCCAGCGACTGTCTCCTCTCATTCGATGGCTGTAGCTTCATCGTAACTCTTCTCGATGCTCTCGCTGACCTCAGATGTAGCAGAAAAGGCAGATTTAGCAGCACTTGGCTGTGTTCTCTGGCCTCAAAGTGCCCTACAGGGGAGTGTAGCATCCCTCAAGTGCGCTACGTTCGTTCGGCGGCATGAATGGAGCATTTTGAGCCGCCCAGGCCATCGTAGGGTTCAACGGGATTGTTTGTTCTCTCTGAGGTTGTAAATCTCCTCAGCCGTGTCAAACGTGATTTGTTTAGTGGTTCGCTCTCCTCCGTCCGAGCCAAAGTGGTCAGTCGGCAATGACGGATGCAGCCGTCCACCCACCGTCTCTACGTAAGGTCACAATGATATATATATATTTGTGTATATACATGTAAACGTAAAGCGAGGGTAAACAGAGACAGAGTGTTACTCTTCCACAGCGATCTTGGATTCTGTCGCAGACACTTGCCACTAAACTCTATTAGACATCTGTTTTAATATTCCTCTCTTCTTCCCTTCCAAGTTCTTTGAGGGTTTTCTGGTCAGTCCAGTTTTCCACTGGCAGGGTTCGAGGCTATCCCAGGGTGCTTCTAGCTGGAGTCGAGTCAGGGCTTTGGGTCTGGCCTCCTCTGATGTGCTTTATTCACTTTGGCGTTTGTGAGTATGGCCCTCTCGTACCGTTAACCCGATGTGGACAGCAGCCTGATTGGGCACCGCCTGCGCGACGGATAGGAAAGATTGCGGGGCTGGGGAAGACTGTATTTTTAGAAAATCTTGGAAACTGGAATCGGGACGTTTTGTTTGCAAGCTTGTGTTTGTTTTAGTTTGGCAAAGTGGTGTTTTTCATGTCCCATTGAAAATACTAAATATATATGCTTATTAAAACAGATTAATCAAAACTATACTATATTGAATACTACACTATACTATAGATATACTATAAACTATACTATACTATAAATATACTTTCATAATTTTACATGAATGTATATTTGAAATATTTGCTTAGTGGCATATTTTTTACGGATGAAGGTGAGTTTTACTGATACCAATCCGACTGAAAATGAATCTTTCTTTGCTTATATTTAACCATTGAGCTATTGATTTTAACATTTATTAAACGACTTCTAATTAACTTAAAACAATCTTCAAATAAAGGTCACATTTACCTGTGTCCTTCAGCAAGTAGGAAATATAGAGGAATTAAGTAAAGCTATCAACACTATATCATCATTTCGTTTTGAAAGATATTTTGCATGGCCAAGTAGATATATAGAGTAAAAACGTCTTAACTTTTGACCAATCAAAGTAACAAAAGAGATGAAAACACTGCGTTTGTAATTACACTGAAAAAGAAAGTCGATTATTTTACTGCACACTTATAGACTGTGTGCTTCATAAATAGTAAGCAGAGTATGTACTCTGAACATAGAACTGACTGGCCTCGAAGAGAGACTCTGCATCTGCTCTCTCAGTTTCTCTGTATAATTTGGTCTCATTAGCAGCCGTCGTAGATCCAGACACAACAGGGGGTGACAGTCCATCAACACCCCTTCATTTCCCTAAAGTCTTTGTGTGTGTGTGCTTGTGGGAGCCAAACGCTCCGTGCTTTTGCCATTACATTGGCACTAATCTTTTTTTCCTGCTTTTGCCATTACACTGGCACTGTGTGTATGTGTTGGAGTCAAAGACTTGCACATGCCAGTATGTGTGTGAGGAGCGTAAGTCTTTTCTGCTGTCACTAGCTGGCTGCTTGATTATTATGGTCTCAGTATTTGTACTTTCAACATTTTTTGGGCAAACAGATTTTGAAAGGGCAAATTCTTTAAAGCCAAAAATGCCCATTAATATATTTATTTTTGGATGTATTATGTTGCAGCCTTCCTTTAAATTACTTTTTTTCCCCCACACATTAATATACACTCCATAAACTATAATGACAAAGCACAAAACAGGTTTGTGACAACTTTGCAAATTATTTAGAAATGAAAAACTGAAATGATTAAAATTACCATTAACTTGAAGCTTAGTTGAAGCACATTTTACCTTTATGATGATGCAACAAGTTTTGTAGTTGTGTTATTAATCTATTTAGCCAGACTGTTCATGTTGCTAAGGTGTTGCTAAGATATCTTCTAATTCGTTTTTGCACAGTGTGGTTGCTAGTGTTGTGGGTGTTTGCTAAGGTGTCGCTTTGTGGTTGCTAGGGAGTTCTAATTTGTTTTTAGCACATTTTGGTTGCTAAAGTGTTTTGGCTGGTTGCTAGGGAGTTGCTATGCAGTAACTAAGATCTTCTACTTTGGTTTTAGCACAATGAAGTTGATAGAGTGTTCTGGGTGGATGATAGGGTGCTGCTATAGTGTTTTGGCTGGTTGCTAGTGCATCCCCCCTGGGTCCGCTACCGCCACAACTCGTCCTCGCTCCGAGCGGGCCTCGAAGGTCTCCGGCATGGGAGACGGGCGCTCTAACCAGGAGGCTAAAGGCCATGACCTCTAGCATCAGTCGCTAGAGCGCCTCTTTTTGAGATCAGGGGAGTGAGGTTTACCTGCACAGCACACACTTGCTGGCCTCCATTACACTCACCCCCCTAAACCTCACTCTCATCCGGGTCACGGCACCAATGTAACCCCCCTGGGTTCGCTACCGCCACAACTCGTCCTCGCTCCGAGCGGGCCTCGAACCAGGTCTCAAGCATGGGAGGCAGGCGCTCTAACCAGGAGGCTAAAGGCCATGACATCTAGTGTCAGTCACAAGAGCGCCTCTTTTTAAGATCAGGGGAGTGATGTTTACCTGCACAGCACACACTTGTTGGCCTCCGTTACACTAGGAATTTGCTTAGGTGTTCAGGTTGGTTTTTGCCCAATATTATTTGGTTTCTAGGATGCTGCTATGCAGTTGCTAAGGTGTCCTACTTTGTTTTTAGCACATTTTTGATGCTGGAAAGTTCTGGGTGGTTGCTAGGGAGTTGCCAAGGTGTTTGTAGTTTTGTCCTTGTGTTATGTGGTTGCTTGGGTGTTGCTATGCTCTGTTTTTTTTGTCCATCATGTAAAAACCATGCATGTTTTTTCACAGTTTGTTTGCTAGTTTGCTAGTGGTTGGTAAGGTGTTCTATGTATTCTAATTGGCTTTTAAGCATGTAATGTGCTTGCTAGGGTGTTTAGCTGGTTGTTTTGGAGTTGCTAAGTTGTTTTTGATGCACTGATTGACCAACCAGGGATAGGACTTAGTCGATTTTCTGCATGACCGCCCCAGACCGGACACACTTACACCAACTGATGATGTATTTATGCCGTGCCGGATGAGGTCTGCACAGCCTAAATAATTGTGGGAGAGCACTTTATTTTGAGAGTTGTTTAAGTAAGTTTTGATAAAATCTCTTCTGAGATTACCATAGATTGCTGTTATCAGTTTGTTTATTTCTTGTGACTGTTCAGCTGATTTGTGAATGTCCTCCTATGTTTGTTCCATGTGCCACATTAAATAAAGCTCCAGATATGTGTGTGTGAGCGGAACCTGCTGGCCGTCCCAGCAGCAGCAGCAGCAGCGGAGGGCCAGATGTACCTCTCTGTGTTTCTTGTGGTGGGTTTGTAAGGTGCTCTGGCAGGAGAATTCAGCACTTTGGACAGCACCTTGGCTTTTCTTTCTCACACTCTGAAAAACATCTGTGGCCACTGGTTAACAGCTGCAGTCTTTTCCTCAAAGGTGTACAGTAACACTATTCAGCAGCCGGGATGAAACCAGCTTATCACACGTTTCATCTTTGGAAGCTACTCAGAAATCTATACTAATTGTTTAAAATTGCTTCTCTAAAATACTTATTATTCCATACCACTCCATTTTACATTTACATTTAGCAGACGCTTTATCCAAAGCGACTTACAGGTGGGGAAAACAGCAAGCAATTAGTCCTAAAGAGGCAAAGACAACTTAGGAAGTGCTCATAAAACTGTATAACAGGCAATGTTCAAATAAGTACAAGCTAGAAAGGGAAAGAAAGAGTTAATTTTTTTTTTATGATGTCAAATAGTGTTGTAAGAGATGGGTTTTCAGCAGTCGTTTGAAGGTAGTAATGGAGTTGGCATTTCGGATAGTGATGGGAAGATCATTCCACCAGCCAGGAACGGTGTAAGAGAATGTTCTGGA
>JAUMHQ010000042.1:135242-179827 GCA_032361165.1 Enteromius paludinosus | reverse complement strand
AGTATAAACACCATTACACCTATGGAGAGACACAACATCTGTGTGTGAGTGTTAGTGTGTGTGTGTGTGTGTGTGTGTGTGTGTGTGTGTGCGTGTGTGTGTGTGTGTGTGTGTGTGTGTGTGTTGATGTAAAGCTGGTGTGTGTGTGTGTGTGTGTGTGTGTGTGTGTGTGTGTGTTTCTGCTGTTCACTGGCTCCTCCAGAGGCTTCGTTTGGCATCTGTTTATGAGTCAGTAGATGCTCTGTGAAAGTGTGGGAAACTGTTGCTTCATTTAAAGTTTAGCACAAATGTTGAAATGTTGACCCAAAAGAAATAAATGTTCCATTTCATTTTATTTCAAAAGTAATGTTTCTCATCTAAACGTCATTCAAAATTTACAATGTACACTTTATGCAAGATTAAAAATAAAAGCACACTTTCATATCTTATAAAGAGCTTAATGACCTGATTACACATGCATTATTCTCATGCAGCATATGGAGGCATATTTTCCAACACTTTTGCACCAGTCAAGCCTCATAACTTGTTCAGTGGAAATATCTACAAGTTTTATAGAGCTCACAAAGAGCAATTTCTAGCCCATTAAACATTTGAGAGTACAACTTGAAAATATGCATAAAATATTCCGTATAAAAATGTTGGCAACACTTCACAGTACAGTCCCAGGAGTTAACATGAACTCATGCATCAGCTGACAGCAAACAGCCAGGTGTCCGTTATATCTATATTATTACTTTAGTGTCTCATAATTTTGATTTTTAGGTCAGAATGATGAATAAGCATCTCATATTCTATTGTTTGTCAAAATGATAAAGTTTTGTTACAATTTAACTGATCTCATGATTATCTCATAATTTAGTCTATTTCATTAATACGTAGTATCTTATTCATTTCATTTTCCAATTTCAACTTTTTATCTATAATTGACTAAGTAGGTCAAATTTTTTATATTTTCATCATAATTATGATTCAGGGTCTCTTTAATTTCGCTATTATGATTTAGTATCTCATATTTCACTCTTTATGCCACAAACTGTGACACAAAAAGTAAAACATTTGAGATACTAAATATGAGAATAATGATTCACCATTCTATCTTTGTATCTCATAATTTAGACTTCTAATCTCATAATTGTGACGTAGATTCTCATATTTATATGTCAATTCTGATGATTCTGAAAATGGTGTTATTCATGTTAACAAACGGAAATATATTGTAAACTTTTGTCAAAAGTTCAGAGACATTTCTGTGTGTGTGAATCAGAACTGGACAGTTCCTGGACGTCTGCAGTGTTTGGCATCAAGAGTCTGATCTCTCGTCTGCTGTGTCATCTGCTCTGAGTGTGTGTGTGTGTGTGTGTGTGTGTTTGCTCTCCGCTGGGGTGTGTGTTCTGTCTTCCGGCTCAGAGCGGCTCCAGAGCATCAGTCTCTCCATCGGTGGCTCTGTGTATGTGCTCTCCTTCTCTCTGGAGTTCCTCCACTTCATCCTGCGGTTCTGGAACCAGATCTTCACCTGCGGGACACATCAGACCATGACATCACACGGACCTCAAAGCGGCTCAAATAAAACACTTCAAACTCTTTTCCAAAGTCAATGAACTGGTGTTTTTTTTAAGTCTCAGAAAGGCTGCATTAATTTGATTACTAATATGGTAAAATATTAAAATTTTGAAAGATTTGTCATTTATTTCTGTGCTCAAAGCTGTGTCTTCAGCATCGTGTCTCCAGTCTTCAGTGTCACATGCTCTTCAGAAATCAATATTTTTGTGGTAAGCAGTTACAAACGTTTCTCGTGTCGTTGATCACCTGCGTCTCTTTCAGACAGAGGTCACTGGCCAGTCGGTTGCGGTCAGTCTTGCTGATGTACTTCTGCTTGCCGAAGGTTTTCTCCAGCTCTCGTCTCTGCTCGTCAGAAAACACGGCTCGTCTCAGGATGCCCGTCCGAGTCCTGGAGCTCAGCGCTGGGCTCCACAGCACCTCTGAGACGAGACACAGGTGTGTTCAGAGGAACCTACGGCACTCACCATCTATCATCTACATTACTAACCAGACAACACAACTTTTAGGATTTTAATATTTTTGATTTAATGTAAGTTAATACTTTCAAATGCTTCTATTTCTTTGACTGTTTTTTGACAGGAAATATACAGGATTCATAAATAAATACATTCCAAAAAGAAAAGCAAGACCTCTGTAACAATGAATAGGATTTAGCACAGCTAAACTCATTTTGATCTTATTTCATTGCATTTTTATTTTATACATATTTTAACAAATATGTAAAAACTAAAAAAATATTATTTTATTTATTTTTTTATTATTTCACTTTATTTTATGGGAATACAAATATTTCTGGAGGAAAAAATGGGCAACATGGCCTCTATTTGGGTTATTAGTTTGTTGGGACGTTTTATATTTAAGTGTTTGTTTATTGATTTTTATATATTGTATAAAGATTTATAGGACTGTACAATATATATCTTGCCATTCTAATGGTATTTTTTCATTTAAAATCAATATTATATATATATACAGGTCAAAAATAGAGAAACAGGACCTCTCTTACAATGTTTTTTGTATTTATTTTTAATTCTAGGATTTGTCTTGGGTTGTCCATTTGTTACGTACGTGATGTCATTAATGAAATGTTTCAGGATATAAAGAGACATTTCTGCGATTGATCAGAACACGGCTGAAAGAGTCTCTCTGAGGGCTCTTTAGCGTGCGAGGGCCACCGTCAGCGGCGTGAGGAAAGCAGGTTAGTCATGCTCTCTGCTCACTATTGAGTCTAAATAGTTTCCACTTAAACGCCCTGTTAAAGGGTCAGCTGACCCTCGGCCCCGCCCACACGCCCGCAGCAAATGATGCATACCCCATTATCTCCCGCTCTCAGTGTTTCCTTCAGAAGATGGACGCGTCTCATTCTCTGCTCTGGGAGATGAGCTGAAAAAAAGTCTATAAAAGTCATTTCTATTGAGGGCCTGGTGTCTACGGGGGCTCGGAGCGGACAGAATGGACGGATGGGGAGGGGAGGGTGGCTTTTAGGGCTCCGCTTTTCATTAGCGAGAACAAAAGCGCTTGCGATTAGCGAGCGAGCCGGGGTCGGCGGCGGGGTCACGCTCTGAAAGCAGCGATTGGTCACGGAGAAGAGCGCCAGGAGCGCTGTGGGAAAGTGTCAGGACTAAACTGTTTTCAGAGAGGCTTTAGAAACACAGACTCGCTCGGCCGATAAAGACATCGCTCCGTTCATTCACTCACGCACTCATTATAACGCTCAGAGAGAAGTCATGACGTAAAACAGAGGATGTATTTAACGTGTGATGAAATATGATGAAATATAAACATTCTCTGTTATTTATTAGCGGTGTCAAACGATTAATCGCATCCAAAATAGAAGTTGTGTATATATTTCAATACAGCAATTATTTTCATTAAATTACATTATTTATTTATTTTTTATGAAATAATGCAAAAAAGAAATATTTTCACTATGAATGTCAGCCTCTGAATTTGAGAATGTTGTTTTGTGGTTGCTAGGGTGTTTTGAGTTGTTACCTGCTGGTTGCTAGGATGTTGCTATGTGCTTGCTATGTGACTAAATGCTCTGTGTTCATGAATACTGGTGAAAGTTAGAGGGAATTAGCCATGGCCATTATACACTAAACGAGCGATTTGTAGAAGTGAGAGTGAGTGTGTATGTGTGTGTGTGTGTGTGTGTGTGTGTGTGTGTCTTACTGGGGAACAGAGGAGCGGTCGTCAGCACAGGTCCAGAGCAGCGAGGAAAAGAAACGCTGATCACTGGAGACAGATGAATATAAACTGAGCTTTAATCACATTATATCACATCTATATACACACACATGAAACCTAACTAACTCTAGCATTTTTATTTAACAAGGAAATAAATGCTGATGCATGCTATAAAAGCAATAAAATACACACTAATTGCAGGAAATGAGGAATGAAGATGAATTAACAAACAAACAAATAAATGCTCTTTCCAGTATATTAATGGACAGTAAGATGTGTTTTCACAAAGATATTGAGAATCGTTTCATTTCATTCTAAATGAATGTAATTTTTGGGTCCTTTTGATGATGTTATGAGAATGTTAGACTTTAAAAATGTACTTTAAATATATTTTTTTTCTTCATTATTTTATTTCAGGTATTCGCTTAGGCTAAATTTAATTTAACTTCATCTAAAACTAAAATAACAAACTGAAACTGAGATTACAAAGAAATAAAAGAATATAAAATGACTAAACAAAACAAAATACTAAAAACAAACATATATTTCGAATATTTAATCACGTTTAAAAACATCCAAAATAAAGGTTTTTATCAACATAATATATATGTGTGTGTGTGTGTGTGTGTGTGTGTGTGTGTGTGTGGACACATGCATGATATATTTCAGAAAAATATGTATATATTTAATATATTTATGGAAATAAATATACACATGTAAATATTTTCTAATATATGCATGCATGTGTGTGTTTATATATATATATGCATAATAAATATACACAGTACACACACATATATTCAACAGACAGAAACTTTCATTTTGGATGCAATTAATCACAACTAATTGTTTGACACTAAATTAAAATATTCATAATAACTTTAAGAAACTGAAACAACATTTCCGTCACTTAAAATGAAATATTTGGAAATAAGTTGTTTCAGCCGGCTACTGAGGCAACATTTCAGTAATTGAACTTGATATATAAAAAAACACTAAAACTGAAATAAAACATGAAAACAAATAAATATTAAAACACAAAACGACCAAAATATATTTAAAACTAAATTATTAAATTTTAAAAATTCAATTTTTCAAATTCAGTATTCATAAAACTATAATAAACTAAAACATAATTTATGTTACTTAAAAAAATATATTTTAAAAAGTTAAACTTATTTCAGCTACTAAGGCCAGTAATTGAACTTGCTCTATTAAATTAACAAACTAAAATGAAAATAGAAAATAGAAATTAATAAAAAATAAGAATTTAAAAAATGCTAAAAATAAAATTCCAATTCAATCATAAAATATAAAAGTAGATTTGTATAATATTCCTGGGGCCGCTGAAGCAGGTGTTTTACCTGACGGAGTCTGAGCTTCTTCCTCGTCCTGAGGAACACACCTGATCTTCATCATCGGCCCCGGCAGGCCCTGAACCCGAGCTGGGGGGCATCTCTCGGGACGCAGCAGGTTCTCAATCAAAAAACACTTCCCAGAATTCCCGAATCCCGGATGTGAAGAGCCAGCCATGTCTTTCAGGTGCACCTCATCCTCCGGTGGCTCTGAAGAGTTTCTGCCGCGCGCTGAGAGTTAACTTCATTAAAGAGCACAAAGAAGACAAAGCGGAGCGCTGTGATTGGCTCTGACAGGACGGCCGAAGGAGGAACCCTTCATTCATTATGTCACAGCTCCCATTAAATGATAGACATCGGGCACAATAGACTCCCGGACAAAGTTTAACTTGCACCCCAAACAGAGCCGGAGCCAGTAAATACTCTGAGCCTCAGTCTATCAACGGGACTATATTTCTTTACTTTATTGTTGGCCGTCCTCACAGCTGCCGACAATGAGAGCTGTTCTGAGATCAACAGCAGAATTAATGCATGTGCAGGAAACTCTCAAGACGTTCTCAAGAACATGTCTTGGGTTCTTTTTACCCTCAAACCAGAAACAAGGCTTAGCAGGAAGCCTAATTCAGATTGTTTTTTTCTTTGTATAAAATCAAACTAATGATGACATAAATAATGAAATAAAAAATAAGCATGATATATAATTGAAGCTGTATTTAAATAAATAAATAAATAAATAAATATGTGCTAAATTAATTTTTTTTTTAAATCACTTCATTTTAAGTAATTGTACAAAATAAATGATGGTATTACAGTATTTAAAATAAAAAAAAAAGCTTTATTTTCTTTGTGCAAAATATTATTACTATTTTTTTATAATTATTTTAGGGTAAAATATGAAAAGTTAAAATCTAATATATTAAGAAAAGAAAAGAAAACCTCTTTAACGTTGCCCCAATGTGAAACAGAGATGTTTCAAATGTAAATGTCATGCCTTTATTTCTGTTTGTAATAATTTTACAGTGCAGATGATGGTATTAGAGTAATGAAAAATGATTAGTATTGAGAATTACAAAAACAAAAGTCTTTTTTATTCAAATTATTATTTTTCTCATTTATATTGATTTTGGATACTATGATATTTAAAAATGTCTTCCAAGTTAGAAATCGCTTAAAAAGCATTTTCTTTTGTACAACAGATTCAATATTACAGGCAAAAAGTACAAAGATGTTTTAATACAGCATGTGTGTGTGTAGATATATATATATATAGACAGAATATATATAATCATATGAAATGTATAAGAACACATAATTTAAGATTTACCGGTATAGACTTCATTGGAATAAACCGAATTTCATTAAATTCTTCAATTTATAGCTCATGGTTTCACAAAAGCAGATTATGTATTTCTAAAACACACACACACACACACACACACACACACACATATATTACCCTAAAATGTTTTCAAAAAAATGAATTCATTTCATTCGCATAACCCTTCCATTTTTCACACTGCAGTAGTTTGTCAATAGATGGACATATTCATATTCAGTCCTGAAAGTGTATGAGATATGGGCAAAATATACTTTCCACTAATACATTTATATCAATATTTGAACACCTCATATCTACAAATATTAAAACTGTTGTTTCTCATTGCAAAAAAATCTGAAGAAAAGTCAATAAATTCTCAAGCATTTGCAAAGTTTGCCTGCCTTCCTAAAAAGAGTATTGTGTGTGTGTGTGTGTGTGTGTGTGTGACATCTCTCAGAAGCGTGCAGTGCAGTAAACAGGCATGTCCCGGCTCAGGGGGGATCTCTGGGGAACATCACCTCATGCTGGGCATGCTAATCGCCGCTTTGTCCCCTCGACACAGAGCCAAAGGCCACATGTAATCAAATTTGCAGTTTTATTGGGCTCGCTGGTAGCGGGCCGGCCGCCGGCCGATGAATATGTAATGTGTGTTAGCTATGGGGTTATAGATCAACAAATCAGCTTGTGACTAATCAGACCAAATCATTCACACTAGAGCTAAACTAACCTTCATTACAAAGTAACAGCCGTCAAACATTTACTGATGTTCTACCTCACGAGGACCGCAAACAACGGCATTATGTTCAATGTAATGCATTTCTTGGATGCATCTTTAAGAGAGATTTATTTGAAATAAATGAGCTGATTCTTGCTCTTGAGAACTGTACAATAAAAATATATATTTATAAGTACTTATATATTTGTAAGTTAAGGAAAAAAATAAATGAAATACAAAAAAATAAGTATATTTACATGTCTGTATAATGTGTAATAATTTGACTATTTATATATTTTGTGGAGAGGTGGGGGTGTTAAAATATGGATAAATGTCCAAAAATAACTAAAAGAAAATTAAGCACATCTAATTGTATATATATATATATTTTTCTTAGTAGTAATATTTTATTTGTTTTACTAGATTGCTAAAATAATTCAAATAAAGAGTGTACACAAAATATTGATACGTTTTGGGGAAATTAAATATGCGTGAATAATATTAATGATGCGTGATTAAACATATAATTGTAATTGTACTATTTTTTATACTAGTAGTGTTTTTTATTGGATTACTAAAACAAGTCAATTAAACGTTTCATATAGCCTAAATATGCATATATAGAATTAATAATGCATGATTAAACTGGAGAATTTTATATGTTTTACCAGATAAATAAAATAAGTAAAATAAATTGTTTATATAAAACGTATCTACATCTTTTTGGGGAACTAAACGCACAAATATAAAATAAATAATGCATAATTAAACATATAATTAGAATTGCTTTGATGCTTTTTATTATATGTATTTCATGTGTTTTACTAAAATCAGTAAACAAAACCGTTTATATATCATTTATTAATCTCTTTGCATACATGCATGCATAAATAAATTCAACATCGTTGTATTTTTTCTATCTTGTTTAGATGACGGTCTGCAGCGGGTTCTGAAGTGGAGTCAGTAAAACACGAGCTGATGTGAAAAGCTGTGATTGAGAGACTGTAGAGCTGTGTTTCTGAGAGCAGCTGTGAAAGGTCTCTCTTCTCTTTCACTCCTCGACCTCTTAAAGTCCTCGGAGCTCTTCACACGCTCAATGAAGGGCCAGGCTCTGAATCAAAGAGCACAATGCCAGGGGACCCAGGGCCGAAGCGCGGCCCCTGACACATCTGTGAGTCTGTAACGAGGCCTGTTCTCAGATGCCGTTACATTCAATAAACACATGAACCTGAGAAAGACCTGCAGACTGATGCTGCTTCACGCAGACTTTCATATTTCTGATACCACAGCCCATTCAGTAACTCACTTCTGAACCACATTAATCAACCAACTCACTCAAATCAATCAGATAATCTAGAAGAGTTTGTTCTTGAATACTGTTTTTCAAATACACTATATCTATATATATATGTATCTGTCAAACGAATAATCCCCATCAATCACATTCATTCTTTTTTGATACATTTTTGTGTGTACTTTGTATATTTATTGCGTATATATAAATATAAACACATGCATTTATATATTTTTAAACTGTTCTGTTTATATAGTAAATATATTTATACATACTATCAAGTATACATATAAAATTTCACAGATTTCAATGTATTTATGACCAAATAAAGGCAACCCTGGTGAGAAAACGTTCATTATTATTTGCTTAAATTTTTAGAAACAATCAGAAATTTCGAGTCACCCTAATGTTCCCATACCTTAATCCTAGGCTAAATATGGATGCAAAAACACAATAATATAGTAGAAACATTTATTATTTACAGAGAAACAGACATAAATACACTTACATCAGAATATCTTTCTTTACAAAGTACATCTGAATAGAAAATATTATTCTTTACAATTATTTAATCTCTATGTACAACAGTCAGAGTGCATCTCAAGAGCTGTGTGTGTGTGTGTGTGTGAGTGTGAGTGTGTGTGTGTGTCAGAGGGGGAAGTCACATTTCTCTCATATCAAACATATAAACGTGTCTCTGGAGCACAGCAGCAGTCAGTCAGCCCCCTGCAGATTCCAGATTTTGTAATAGTTTCATTTCAGCACCTGGACTCTTGTGGCTGGTTTTGTGCTCCATGTCTGGATAGTCTCATAGTTTGTAGCTGAGGGGCCTAACTTCAGCATTTGTGGTGCTTCCACTTGCGCGTGGCCGCGGTGATGTGCAGGTCTTTCTTGAGCCACGGGAACAGACTGGACAGCTGGATGGAGCCGGTGGCGCGCATGGTGCCCGTGATGAGGTAGAGCTGCGCGCGGCCGGGGCGGACGAGCGAGAGCGCGCAGCGGAGGTTGATGAGCAGCCAGCGCTGGAGGAGGCTCGCGGTGTCGTAGGGCAGCAGCGGGCCGCGCTGGATGAACTCCACCGGGCCGTCCACCGTCAGCTCCGGCTCCGCGGAGGGCAGGCGGCGCCGCGACAGCTTGGCTTTGACGGCTGCGGAGAGAAAACACGGTGAGTGTCCCAGAAGTCCCTAAACCGCATCACTTCACCCTGACCTTCAACACAAACAATGACAAACGCTTACCGAAGTCGTTGAGGCACAGCGCGTCCAGCACGGTTTTCAGAGACGGCGCTTCTTCCACAGACGGACAGCTCTGACACACGGGCTGAGGGAACTCTGACCACAGGAGGACACACACCGTCAGATCAGCACGTTTACCAGCCATAAGCTCAATAGTATGGAGTGTAGTAAAATAATATATATGAAATATAATATATTATTATTTTGTGTCCTCACCTTTGGAGAAGGCGCTGATGTGTTTGGGGAGCGGGGTCAGGCAGGTGTCGTCCTGAGCGGGGAATCGGTCACAGTCCAGGGCCTGGGGCCAGGTGTGTCCATGACAGGCCAGTACAGGAGCACAGCTCTCCCTCACGGCCACACACACACTCCGACACGGCTGGATGAACCTGCACACACACACACACACACACCCCTGAGTTACTGAGAGCTCTATCTGACCCAGAACTAAACTACTGGTTATATCTGGCACGCTGTTTCCCCAGACATGATAATATCCAAATGATAATATCCAGATGATGTCATGAGTAACCTTATAATCAATCATACGATGTCAGATAACATGTGTGTAATGAATTAACATATTAAACACATTATGCATAAAAAATACTGAGATAAAATACCATCTATTTCAAAATTTTTACTTTTTTGTAACATGTATCGCCAAAGTATTACAACATCAACACTGAACTGTTACTTTAGTGCAATATTCTGCCAATTCAACGTTACACTATATAGTAATTTAGCAAAGTATGCGATCAGTTGCATTGCTTTAATAAAGTCACTGAAATAGTCGCACTGTTCTGAACAGCTTAGCTTGTAATCTGCGTGCAGCTAACAGTGATGTGAGGAGTGAGCCGTACCTGTCGAGGCAGACGGGAGCGACGAGCGAGCAGACGAAGGCCCGGGCCTGTGGGTGACAGCCGCTGTGGAGCAGGGTCCTCCAGTCGTCCGAGCGCGGGACGGCCTCCTCCAGGCTGCTGTGACCCAGCAGGTTCGGCAGGCGCATCTCCGAGTACGGCACGTCCTGACAGACGTTCATCTGAGCCGGGACGGGGACGCAGCGTGTGGTCTGGGCCAGGTCGAAGGCCCCGGAGCGGGCCCCCAGAGCCAGCAGGAGAAACAGAAGAGGCAGAGACATGATCCTGAGTGAGTCGTGCAGGAGACTGATCCCGAGCTCAGCCGGACCCTGCTTTATATAGAGGAGGGTGGTGTTATCAACGACACATCAGAGCCACGCAGACAGAGATAACAGCCCAGACGGGGGCGAGGGGGGGCGTTAGAAACACACACACACACTCATCTCACAGGACAGTTTGAGCTGCCTTTACACAATCAGATCCTTTCACATGAGTAAAGAAGAAATATCAGTCTAGATGTTTCATGTAATTTTTTCAAAAACACTCTGATTAAACTGAACAATAAATAGTTTGATGTTGTTTGAAATCTGCGGCAATTTGATCAGAAACACTGAAACATTTGTGCAAACTTGTTTTTTAGGACACTTGTGGTGCATGATTAAGTTATGTTATAAAACTGAGCAGGAAATATTAACATCAATCAAGATTAAATCAATTACTTGTGATTTGCTCAAAGCCACTGCCTAAACGCTTTGTGCATTTATTATTTCTCCAACATTTTTGTGCATCATACATCTTTAAAATATTTGTGCAAACATAGGTTCTGTGACATTTTTAGTACATGATTCAAATGACTAGATTTACCAATACCTAATGATGATGTCATTTCTGTGCCTTTGACTAATGTTTATTAGGTTATTAGTTCATTCAGTCCCAGAATGCAGTTTTTAGACTCTTAGAAGATGTTTTATTCATAGTTGAAATTGCAAAAGTACATCCAGTGCTAGATTTATACATATATAATGTGCATTTTTTACCAATTATTCAAAATTGCATTGAAATTATAATAATAATAATAAAAAACAATTACAGCGCATGAGCAATTTCAGTATCTTAGAGGAAAAAATAATCATATTCATCTATTTTTCAGTTACTTTAAATATTTTACTAATATTTATTCGTTTTTTCTTCTCAAAAAAGTTTGTAAATAATATTATTATTTACCATTAATAGCTCTGCAAATAAAAAAAAGAATAGTTTCATTTTTGATTAGTTTAATATTCGTGAGGATGACTAGAAATAACTATATTCATTAGTAATTTCAGACTTTTCCATTCTCAAAAATGGCTAATTCTAGAGTCTTGAGAGATGTTTTATGTGTAAATAGAATAATTCTGCGACGTCCTGCCACGTGACGGGGCTCGAACCTGTAAAAGTCAAGGATGATGTCAATGCTTGTTTTCTAAGCATTATTGCATTATTTGAGATTATGGAGAAAAGGACTTATATGAGATGGTAGGAATGTTTCAATGAAAGTTTATATGTTAAGTGCTATTTCCTCTAAAGAGTTGAATTTTTGCTATTAGGAAGAATATCCAGCATCCAGGACGGGGATGTTTTTTTATCTTGCCGACTTTCACAATAACACTTATTTTACAGGCATTATGTCCTAAAACGACCTCTGCGTCAGAAACCTGTAGATCCACATGGAAACACTGAGATCAGGAGCTGAAACATGACAGACGGAGGTCCAAAACATCTGCAACCACAAAGAGTTTTGCAAATCTCAGCCCACACCATGTGTCCGTCGTGTTTCCGTGTGGATCTACGGGTTTCTGAATGCATGGATGAGAGCGCTGTGCTTCCACCTGATGCAGTCAAACGCAGCGGTGATGTGTTCTTCATGAACGTCTGGTCTGCGTGGAGACGTCTCTGACAGCTCTCTGTCTCCAGCGTGTCATTTAAGCGTCCTCGGCCAGCGAGAACGTCTAGCTTTGATCTGACTGCATTCGTATTCAAATGGTCCAGCTCGTGCTGCAGATGTCCCTCTAATGTCTCAGACACTCTGTGGATTATCTCACATTAGTGCTTCTGACATTAGCATTTACAGCCCAGCTCCTGTCTGTGCTTCGGCTCAGGTTCAGTATAATCCCAGTCCTTCCTGCACACACCAAGCATTCGCTGAAAACAGCAGCTTTATTTGCTCAGTACAATACTCTTTTAACCATTTCAACAATATTTCAATATTCTGACTAATTCTTATTACTTTCCTGCCTTAAAAGGACAATGTTTAATGTGTTTTATTGGTAAACACATCCAGTTTTATACATGCACTACAAACATTTTGGCAATTTTTTGTTGCAAAGAGTAAATTGACAATACGTTTCTTGTTTTAGCACTTTTTGGCCAAATATTCATTGCAAAAATACATTTAAATAAAATTTTTTGTTTAGCCATTTCACCATTTGTGATTAGAGAATACGTGGGTAAACTTATTTTCACTGTATTTCTGTGACTTGCACTCATTTTGATTACTTCTACAGTCCCCAGACACACCGTTCCCGCACTTTTTGTAAAAAATGGCATTTAAATAAAACAAAAACAACAATAACACATGAACAATTTCAGTATTTGAGAGGGGAGATTATTCTTATTCACTATATTTCTGTTACTTTACCTATTTTACTCATTTTTATTAGTCTTTCCGTCTCAAAATGCATGCAAATAATATCAGTCTTTTATCAGCATCCCTCTAAAAACATATTGTTTTATTTAAATGTATTTTGTATTAATTTAATGCACTATTTTAGAGGAGAGAATGACTAGAAATAGCTATTTCCCTGCTGTTGCATTGATTTTTATTACATTTCTAGTCTCTCAAAAGATGTAATTGAAATGAAATTATTTTGCAACATCCTGGCATGATTTTAAACAGCGATTTTCCAAGTATGCATGCATTTGCAAAACTCGATTTGTACTTTTTAAATGAAATGCACACTTAGAATAAAGGTTAAAAGAGGATTTCCCTTATATCTCGACACAGGTTTCCACCTAAATGCATCACGCACGTGTTATATGTCAACTACAGCTCCCACGAGTGATTAGATCAAACAAACATACAAGAAGAAGTGAGTTTCTCTGCACAGAGGAGAGAAAGAGTTAGCAGACGATGAGAAGCCAGTCTTTATGACTGAAGACGGTCTGGATGCGAGCTGCTTCTTCATCTGAAGTCTCCGGCCCCTGTCTTCTGGGCCACTTTACTGCCCCGGACAGACGGCAGCTACTGAGGGACCTAACTGGGCAATTAGAGACACATACCCATTTAGGAGAACAATAGTGAGCGAGCGTGGGGTTAAGCACTGATTGCCCCCCGCTGCTTGTTATTCTTTCTAACGGCCCTCCTGTGTTTGGATTGTTAATCTGAGAGCGCTAATGGGACTCGTTCAGCGTCTACTTCATCTGTCTCGTAGAGGAGCTGGGGCTGTTTGGAGAGTACTGTCAGTCAGTATTAGTGCTGTCAAACAATAGTCACGTTTGTCTTTATAACATATGTGTACAAAACACACACATGCATGTATACATTTCAGAAAAAAAGCTTGTATATAGAATATCAATTGTTGGAGTAGAAATAAATGCATTTAAATATATACTGTATGTTTGAGTATTTGCACATATATATATATAATAAACATACACAGTACACATACATAGTGTCTAGTAGCTAAACCAAACGTTTATTTTGATTCATTGCAACAGCACTAGTATTTATTAATATGTTGAATTAGCTTTTATTTGATTTATTTTTTGTAATATTTCTACTTTGCTTTATTTGTTTAGTTTTCATGTTGCATCATTTTCCCATCTAATATTTATGTTTTCATTAGTTATTTATTTTTATTGAAGTCGGTTCATATAATTAGGTTAAGATTATAATAAACTATTATAGAATTATTATTGATATACTATTATAGTTTTTGTTGAATTGTGTGTCATTTATTTCATTATATTTCAGTGTTAGTAATTTATTGGGCAATTCGATTTGTGTTTAAGTTTAAAAAGTTTAGGTTTTTCATTCAAATGTTGAATTTTTTTTTTTAATTTATTTTATTGATTTAATTTCTTATTTTTATTAATTTTAGGTTCAGCTGTTGACAACACTGGTGTGATTTATTGCATTGCTATATTATTATCATTAAAGTGCTATCATTAATTATTTTTAAATAGAGGGTTTTATATTTTTTACTTCAGTTAAAGTGTTAGTAATTTTGTTGTGCTATAGCCTATATGTCTATACGCATTTTTTGGTTTTATTTAATTTTTAAAATGTACATTAGTTTATTTAGTTCTAGTTAAACTCAACTTTATTTCCTATATATCTGTATAGTCCATATTTTAGAAAAAGTACAATACAGTGCTCAGAATATACCGCAGATCTGGTGTGTGTGTGTGTGTGTCGACACTGTCACAGACTCAATTGTCACGTGGAGTCTCTGTCTGTCTCCTGCATCACATCAAACACAGACAGGTTATAAACAGCCTCAATCTGAAATGCTTTTATCTTATTTAAGAAATATTACAAGCCGATGTGTTAGGATGCTTTATAACGGGGTGTGCATTCAAATCATACAATATGCAATCACATTTTTCATTGCCAGTGACCTCTGACCTCATTACAACTTTAATAAACAACACTTGAGAAGAGATTATGAAATACAACTTATTGGCCATTGGCAGAAAACACTTCTAAATATGTCTATGATTTCAAGAGCATGTGTGAAGTTGCCTATCCTTCCTGTTTATATAAAATGATGAGACGATTAGAATAGGACGAAATATAAAAGTGCAGAAGAAAAGAATTAAAGTGAAGTCAGAGAGCATTTCCTAGCAGCAGGGTGGAGTGTGGCGATGTTGTTGGTGTTGTTGTGTCGATTTCACCAACAGAGAGCAGTAGAGACTGATAATAGAGTTATATTATCGTGTCTCGACATCAGGGGGGAGTGTAGAGTTATTAACTCTATTCTGTGCCACCAGCAGAGGGCAGTGTAGAATTGTTTTGGTGAATTCACACTCGAATTGGAGACCAGTAAAGCTTCATTGGCATGTTTAAATGATTTACAAGGCCGAAGCATTAATAAAACTAATTTCACAGCAGCGAGTTTAATCGAGCTCGGCGCCATATTGGATTTACCTCAGATGAAAACGAGGCTGTGAGGCACAGATGCTCTTTACTGTGTTACTTCCTGTAATCATGTCATTTTTACAACTTTCGAAACTCATCTATGACGCTTTGCATCAGTCCCGCACAGCCTCGTTTTCATTCCTTCCAGAAAATAATACATAAACATGTGTATTATATACAGTGAGAATACCATGGTACTTTTTTCTTAGCACTTGTTTTAAATGAGGTTAATGATAATTACTAGCTCCAGTCCAAATCCCTGCAGCAACCTTTGGACATTTTTAGATTTTAATGAACATTTTACTAAACCGTTTTCCTCCCAAAGGTTCCCACGATGTAGGTTAATAAAGTTAACTGATACCATAAAGTAGTAGTATTATTATTAGGCTATTATTATTTATATAGGCATACAATACATGGAGTTGATGTAAAAACTTGAAAATCTTTCTTCCAAAAATAAATTATATTTTTATTTATACTGAAGAATAACTTAAACCAAACAACTAGTAGTGGTTTGTACTAAAATATACAAAAAAATATACACTTTGAAGTAGCTCAAAGGTTACTTATTTTTATACTTATCAATATATTTATATGAATAAATAAAAGTACTTTAATATTACCTCTTGACCTTTTTTAAATGTTCCTTTTTTTCTTTGCAAAGGTAGGTTAGGTTTAAAAGAGAGAGAGAAATTGCTCCTTAAACAAATTGCACCTTCTTTTACAATACTGATACACTGTTACCTTCTTAACTTCCTTTCTGTTCAGATTTTGTTCATAAAAAACACGAAACCTTGCCCTTAAAACAATAATGATAAATAAACATCAACAACTATTACTACTACTACTACTACTACTACTAATAATAATAATAATAAATACATTGTTAACTTTATTTCTGATACATTTTTTTTTCCCCCAGGATTTTGTTCGATTCTAAAACAAACAAACAAACAAACACACACAGCGTCCTCTGAAGTGTTTGGGAGTCGAGCGCGCGCCCGCGTGCCCGTGCGCATGCGCAGTCTCCGCCTGCAGCTCGGTCCGTGGCGGCTGCTGCTGCTGCTGTTTCTGTCCGCCGCTCCGAGAATCTCCGTGTTTTTCCGCTGCGCTCTCGCCCGTCGCCGTTTATGCGTCCGAACCCAAGCGCCGGGCCCGTGCTGCTCGGTCCGTGCTCCCGGTAAAAAGCTCGTCTGACCTCGGCTCCGGGCGTTATGCGCTCAGATGAGGCCTACACGCTGAAGCTGTCCTCCTCTTCCTCCTGCTCCTCCTCCTCCTCCCATGCATGAATCTCACCGTGATGGCTGATGATCAACAACAACAGCCCGGCGCTCCCGGAGCGTCCCTGCAGAGCCCCGAGGCGACGGCGCTGCAGTACAACAAGATCAAGAATTCAATTTGGTAAGAGATCCGATCTGGGTCCGATCTCAAAACACTCAACACTGCACATCAACACTCAGAGAGAGACCGAGCACCTTGCGTGCATATGACGGCTCGCGGGGTGTCTGAATTGCTTGCATGCGATCTTTGATTGTTTACATGGGATGTCTGATGTCAGCAGGCCGGGATTTCAGTGCACGGCTTGTGTATGATCTCGTTGCATGGCATATCTGGCTGCAGTGCATGTGAATACGGCTGGTTTATAATTGCATTACAATGCCTGATTTCATTACTTGGATATTATCGCGTGGATTTTCTAATGTCACCGATTTCAAATGCAATGATGTCATTGCATGTGACTGCTTCTATTTCCATTGCATTTGCATGCTGGAAGTTATTGCATGGGTTTTCTGTTATTGCATTGCATGTCTGATTTCGAACAGTACCTGGTTTCAGTGCATGGGGATGTCTGACTTCTTTGCATGCTATGTTTGATTGTTTACATAGGACGAGTGATGTCAGATGCACAGCAGGCCTCTATTCTAGTGCACGGGATTGTCTGATTTCATTCCAGGAATTGTTTGATTTTGTTGCGTGTCATATTTAGTTTTAAGAGCGTGTGATTATGTCTGGTATGTGACTCCATTAGATTGCTTGTATATGATGTCAGGTTTTATTTATGGATTTTCTGAGCTTATATCTGATTTCTAATTTAATCTGGATGTCTGATTTCATTTCTTGCATGTGATGTCTGATTTTCTAGCATGGATGCAGTTGCAAAGGATGTCTGACTTAATTTCTTGGCATTTGTGCAGTGTGCATGGAGATGATGTCTGATTTGATGTCTTGGATTTTCTGATGTCATTGAACAAAAATCAGATGTGCACTGACATCAGAAAATCAGTGAGACCAAATCAGACATCATCTCCATGCATTAAAATCATGCATCCAAATGCAATGAAATCAGACGTCCCATGCAGTGACATCAGAATATCCCAGCAAATAAAACAGACGTCCTAATGCAATTAGAAATCAGACTTCATCATAAAAGATCAGGCATAAGATGTGCCATGCAATAACATCAGAAAACCGACGAGACAAAATCAGACAACATCCCCATGCAATAAAATCAGGCGTCATATCCAAGCAAAGAAATCGTGGCAGCGAAATGACACACAGTACTTGCATTATTTGCACATTACATGTCATGCACATGATGTCTGATTTCTAATCGATGTCCGTTATAATGGATTTGATTGTATTGCATGGATTCATGATGTCGTTGCATGCCGTGATGACACTGAGCTGATCTCAGAACATGAAGGGGGCATGTCTAAGTGTGTTTCTGATAGCAGGCGCTCAGGGATGATGTCTTGCATCATTCATTGATTGAAGTTAAAGTCCACTTAAAGATCAGACATGAAAATTATTTTAGATGATAAAAGCCTAATTTTAGCCTGTTAGTTGAGGAGACTAGTGTTGCAGAAACACACCTGCCCTGACTTGACCTTTGACACGGTCATCCAGAATAACAGAAGAGCTGCCTGTTCTCAGGAACCCTTCTCGCTGTGTTCATTCACAGCTGCTCTAATAATCTGCTTTTCTTGTTTTACAGCAAATCTGTACAATCAAAAGTGGAGAGTATATTGGTAAGTGTCCCCTGTTATTAATTATGAACGTTTAGGAAAGGTGCTTCCTGTTTTTGTATATCTAGATAGATGGTTCGCATTCACGTCACATTGTGATTTTAGGACATACTATTAAATTATTGGATATTTTTTTCTCAATTTCTCTTTAAATGTTTTTAAAAAACTTTTAAATCCATGTTTTTTACTGCGTCATGTTTCATTGCGTTAGTTGGTGTTATTTTTTAATCTAGTCAAAATAACCCAACTGCAGTTTGATGTCATTATGCAGAATGAAAAACCATGCTTTTTTGTTTTTGTAAATGAAATCTGTATGGTGTTAAACAGCCGACTAGTCATCAGCATCGGTTACTGGTGAACCAGGAAAACCAGCACCTCGTTCATTCATCCTGGGAGACAGTATTGTGTGTCAAGTGCTCTAGGTGTATAGTGCACACAGTGTCATGTGAATACAGAGCATTACTACGTGCTGCAGAGATAGTATGGGTATCTTATTAAAAACATAAAAAACGCAGATTTAACAGCGTTGCATTTACACAGATGTGTTCATGAGCTGTGGATGAGGTCATTAGTTTGTGAGTCGTTCAGCGAATGTCTTCATTTTCAGACAATTCTGATCGTGTAAAGAATATGTTAGTGATATTCATTACTGTGTGATGGTGTGAGTTATTTTTAGTTCCAGCACTTGTGTGTGTGTGTGAGTGATCTGAAGGCCGCTCACTTTTATCGAAGCAGTGCTTTCAGTTGTCATCATAGATACCCATAGTTCTCTGTCAACAGAGAGTGTGTCTGTGGTGTGATTTATTATGATATAATTGATGTTATATAGTTGAATAGTTCTTCTTTAGCATGTTTGTAGGATTTACACAAATTTTCACTCCAAAATTGCTGTTTTATTTATCCTCTTTGCAAAATCATTGTATATCTGACATGTTTTTAACATTTACAAGTGCTAACATGTTTTCAACAACGCGTTCAACCGATAAAGGATTTTGAAGGCCGATACAAATATAATCCAAAATAATAAAATATATATATATTTTTTTCAGAAACGCTCAAACAAAACATGAACAGATTTCCCGAACATTAGTTATTTGTAGTTATTAATAAGTTTTAACTAACATAATAATGATAATGCATTTTAAAAAGAAACTTGTTTCTTTTATTGTCTCAACAGAACAGAGGAACATCTAAATATATTAAAGTTCTGGTGAAAAAAATGTATAAAAATATAAGCCTAAGATGTGAAACGTAAAATCCTTTGAACAAAAACAACAACAACCACATCTAAGTGACCAGTTTTAAAAGACTTGGTAAGCTTCATAAATATAGCTTTCAATAGGACTGGAGACAAATTCTGTTCCGTTCTGATAAATAACGACAGCAGCAAATATAAACCACTAACAGTGTATGAGGTAGTGCCCTCTGGTGGACAAACTGTACAGCGCCAACACTCATGACACGGTTGAAGGGTGTTTCATCTGTTTTTATTTTATTTTTTAAATATTAATTTATCGGCGATTATAAAAGCCGATACCGATAGTTTGGAAAACGCCTAATATCGGCCGATAATACTAGCATTTTTAAGCATTTTAAAACACCAACATGTTTTCAACAAGCTTATGATTAACATTAAAAACAGGCTACTAATGTTTTTTAACATTATAAATGAAGTGCGAACGGTTTTTTACATATTACAGTATTAACTTTTTTAACATTTGAAAGTCTTAACATGTTTTCGATGAAGTGAAACATTCGTTTTTAAAATGTTTTAACCTTTCATTTAACGTTTGAAACAAATTACTATATTTTTATATTTTAAAGTACTCACTTACTTAACATTGAAAGTACTGACATATTATCAACAAAGTACTAACGTTTTTTGCCATTTTAAAATACCAAGATTTTTTTTTGCTTTTTAAACAAAATACTAACATGTTTTCAACAAATAACTAACATTTTAAAAATACGTTTATTTTCCCACGCAAGGCACTAATATTTTTTTAGCATCTTAACAGTAATAACTATACTGTACTAACCCTAACTAATATACTGGACAATATCTAAAATAGTCTTTTGACTATATTTAATATGTATGACCTTTTTTTTTGCGATAAAAGACAAGTAGATTCTAAATATTTAAAGCAAAAACTCCAACACCAGCGTATCAATAATAAAATAAGAAGCGCACCAGTGTAACGGTATATTGGAATTGTAAAAGTAGCGTTATGTAGAGTACTTTTAATCCCTCTGTATTTTATATATATTACATATGTTGCTATATTTTGAATAACTGCTTAAGCCACAAGCGCAGTTGAACTGAAATACAGAAATGATTTGAACCCAGTAAAATTAACTTATTAACTTTGTATATTTGTTATATTCATAAATATATGCTATATCCCCTAGCCCTTGTACCGTGGCAATTCTGTGCTTTACTTGGAACTCTGTGTGTATGGTAATCATAGTAAATTTGTTTAGTTATTCATTGCAGTGGTCTTAGTGCTTTTTTATTGAATATTTTCATGGAGCTCTGCAATTCGGTATTTATAAGTACAAGTGTTTACATAAGGGTTCGGATTGCGGAGGGAGGGGGGGGGGGATCTGACATTTGAGTTGTGATGCTCATATGCAGAAAAAAAGGAATGGAATTTAACAGATTGGAATTGACTAGAATGTAAATTTAAAGTTGAATTGGATAGAATGACATGGAGTAGACTGGAATGGAAAATCAAAAACGTTCATATATAAGAAATTAGAATGGAATGGAGTGGAATTGTATAGATTGGAATGGAATGTTGATTAGCTGATGGAAATATCCACAGCTACCCATCAGTGAAATAATGAAGAAATGTGCAGAATAAAAAAATAACTTCCACTAAAGCACTAAACTACCCAGATTGTGTTTTTACACTTTACAATAATAACACTAGTTAATGTATTAACTAACCTGAGCAAACAATGACCAATGCATTTATTACAATATTTACTCATCTTTGTTTATGTTGATGAAGTATGGTTGTTTATTGTTAGTTTACAGTACATTAACTAATGTTAACTAATACAGCTTGTGATTTTAATAATGCATTAATAAATGCTGAAATTGACATGAACTAAAATGACTAAATACTAAATAAAGAAATGTTAATAACTAATAAACATTATTTTAAAGTGTTACCGTTTTTGTTGTTGTAGTTTGTGCCCAGTGATTGGCTAGTAACACCTGTTGCTGCTCTACAGCCAATCAGATGCAAGATATTCTTTACATGCATCATACTGCATTAGAATGATGCTCATCAATAACCGTAGTTTCACCTGTAAAGAGTCACGCAGAATAAGAATAAGGATGGAAGGATTTGTGACGGCTACCTGCTACGTTTAGGAAATAACAGTGAATTGTCTTGTACTTTTGTATTTACTCTCATTGGCTGTCAAGCCTCACCCCATTCATGAGCGCCGGTTTCCCCTAGCAACAAAGAAGTGAATAGAATAGGACGAGGTGAGAGGAATTCATTCTCGCCAGCCAATTAAATGCGAGGTGGGCGGAGCCTGTGCTGAGACGACGTGTTGCCAGTGTGTCAGCATTGACATGCAAGTTTACTGTCAGGGTTTACATGGCAACCGGCTACGAGCAGGGCTGGTCATATGCGCAGACACGCTTCAGTACTGTGTGCCTGGCCGTCTCCAGGAGCTCCACAACCTTGCAGTAATGAATACAGGAGAAGACAATGATGCCATGGGCCACGAGGCTTTCCAGGGGCCAAAAATCTAAGCCTTTAAGTGAATTTTAGTGTGCGATAACGGTGTGGAATTGGATAGTGTGCATCGTAATAATGAATTTTCACATGTTTCAGAGGGGAAAAAAATTATATTTCTGCTGCAGAAGAATTTTTATATAGGTATATAAACTTTTAATGGGAGAAACTAAGGCTGAACGATATAATCAGTAGATTTATAGCAAGGATCACAGACGATGCTTAAATAATCAATAAGTGAAAATTACAATCATGATTAAAATATGATCAACATCTTGCAGAACTAGGAAAAACTAAAATGCATGACGTGTCATTAAAATAATAATAGCTAAAAACCTGCAAATGTCTTGCTAAGTATTTGTTTTTTAGAGTAAAATGTATCTAAATAAACTTGACTATATCCAGTTAATGAAGCAACTTTTATCATAATGCATTATTATAAATCTAATGATTTAAACAAGGTGACGACTTGCTAAATATTTGTCACCCATCAAAATAAACTTTTATTGCCAAAAAAATATTGTTCTTAAATATGTGGTGTGACTTTAATCTTTTTATTGAAAGAATGCATTTACATAGATTTGAATACTTTTACGTGAAATACTTTTACGTGACTGTTAACATGCTTTTGATTGAAAAACACAATAATCTTAAACCTGTGTGAAATGCCCTTGTCTCATAATCCTTGCATTGTTCACTCACACAGCAAGATGTTGAGAAGTTTACAGATATCGAAAAGCTCTACCTCTACCTTAAGTTGCCTTCTGGTCCCAGTAGTGGCAATGACAAAAGGTACTTATTATTTTTTTATCAATCTTATTCCTTTCCATATCCCCCTCCTCTCCTTTTATGATTTCAACACCTCATGAACCATTTGTGATTTTTGTGCTTTGCAGTATCAAAGACACTCATATGTCTGATAATTACGATTGACTCATGTTTACATTCAGTGAAACATGCATGTAAGAAATGCATTTATGAAACAAAGTCAAAGCATATGCAAGTATCATTATTTTTTGTAATATTGTCTAATTTTGCATTTGTTGTCAGCTTCTCATTGACTCATGATTCATTCAAGCTAATCATTTCACCATTCAAATATATTTTGTGTAAATTATGACATTGCAATACCAAGCTTCCTGTGTTTTGTCATTTGTTTCCCCTTATCTGTCCATCATGTCAACCCCTTTCCCAACATGATGTCCAATAGAACTGAAAATCAGAGGGGCTCTGCAAGTCCTGCGATATGGTACTACAACTTTAACTACATAAAGGGAAAATAATATGTTACATGATATATAATAGAGGACCAACAGACTTACACACAGCTTTTTGGTGCCACACCATCCCTGTTTTAAGCCTTTTTTTCCCCTCTGTTTTGCCAATAGCGACCAGAACTCCATGTCGTCCAGCCGGACTCAACAGATGTATGCGTTCAACTGGATTCGAAATCACTTGGAAGAGCACCCGGAAACCTCACTGCCAAAACAAGAGGTGTACGACGAATACAAGTGAGTGGTTTAACGCTGCAGTAATGGACAGAAGTTGTGTTTGCTTGTACTCATCGGTTTCTGTTGCTGTGTTTTAGGAGTTATTGCGACAATCTGGGCTACCATCCTTTAAGTGCAGCTGATTTCGGAAAGATCATGAAAAACGTTTTTCCAAACATGAAGGCACGTCGTTTGGGCATGAGGGGGAAATCAAAATATCCTTTTGTGTGGGGAGATATGTTTTGAATACTGTTGATTGCACCTAATGCATGAGAGCATTTCCTTTTGACACATTTTGTACGCATTGACAATTGTTGTGAACCTTTACAATGCATTACGTACTGCTACAGCGGGCTGAGAAAAAAAGCATTTGTGCACATGCCGTCACTCCCTAACCTGGACTTGCACAAATCAGGAGATGGGGTCAGTATCCGGTTCCTGTCAGTACCGGAAACGAGAGATTCATAGCAGTTTGTTTTAAGTGCCCTAATTACAACAACGTTATGTGCAGGTATGATAAGCAAATCTCCTCTTATCCCTCCTGTTCTTTAGTGTGAGTTGTTGGAGTCGACTGGACAGTCTCCTAGTGCTGAGGATGAGATGCGTTCGGCAGCTTGTGGTCTGGTCTGCGAGTGGGCTCAGAAGGTTTTGAGTCGCCAGTTTGATAGCGTAGAGGAGCTGGCACGCTTTCTTCTCAACAGTCATTATATAGGCACTAAGTCCATGGCAGCTCTGACTGTTATGACTGGAACCCCAACAGGCAAGAAAACGAATGCCCTTGCGTATGAATCTACATTGACCATAGCAGCTGCTGGTTTACATTTCTTGCTTCTAACTTGAATCTCTTTGATTAAACGCCAGGTATGAAAACCCCTACGCCTGCCTCTGCCTTTGTGCCAACTGGTGAAGCCAACTCATTCCAGCCCCAAGTGAAGACCCTCCCTTCGCCTTCTGTAGATGCCAAACAGCAGCTGCAGCGGAAGATCCAGAAGAAACAGCAGGAGCAGAAGCTCACCTCTCCTTTGCCCACCGATGCCCAGGCCAGAAGGGCAGAGGCGGGCACACCTGGCCTTGGATCCAGCCTGACCTCTGGAAGTCCTGCACTACTGTCCCCTCAGCCAACCATAGGCATTGTGGTCGCTGCTGTTCCAAGTCCAATCACGGTAAGAACATTTTGGTCAATAGCAGGGTATGGATGATTCGACATTGCTGAATGGACAAGTGACTTAGATTGTGCTTTTATTTGCAGGTTCAGAGAAACAGGCAACTAATGACCTCTCCGAGTCCTGTTGGGGCAGCGGATGGAAAAGTTGTACCTGTTAACTTTCAGGTTGTGACGCAACCTGTTAAGCAGTCTCCAAAAACACCTCAAAATATCCCTGCCAGCCCAGTTGGTGACAGGTTGGCTAGACACCGTTATGCTCAGATATTACCTAAACCATCTGCCACAAGCGCCATTGCCCTTCGCTCGCCCCCAACGCTCCTCATCACCAACAGTCCCATCAAGACAGTGATGCCCTCACCCCATGTTAGCTCTGTAAATGTGGTGAAGATGACGGCAATTTCATTAGCGCCTAACAGTAGCAGTAGTACTAGTAGTACTCCTACCCCGTTGCGACCTGCTTCAGCGGGTGTCAGTAGCACAGCTTCCCTGGAAGAATCTAGCCAAACCCATCAAGGTCAGAATGGGGCATCCGTCATGTCTCTTCAGTCATCTGGGAAAGCTGGACGTACCTCCATGACCCTAATCCCATCAGCCTCCACTGTTACCAATGAGGTAAAAGTGACATTTGAAGCTGTGAATGACATTAACTCAGCTATTGCTGTAGACAAACAAAGCACTGCATCAGGGGCAAGTACAGGACTAAAGAACGAAAGAGCCACTAAATTCAGGGCTTCCAGTGAACCCTCTCTTCTTATTAAGGCGTCCCCTGTGCCTGAGAGAGTGACAAGGGCCAAGAGTGACTCTACAACCACTTCAAGTACAATCATGGGGGCTCTTGCCCCGAGCAGCAATAACAACAACAATCAGCCAGAAAGTACTTTGTATTTAACTGTTACTAGCCAGAATGTAGATGCCGAATTGTCATCCATTTGTGCGGTGGCAACTGCAAGCACTTCCTCTAAAGATGTTGGTCTCTGTTCAAAAAGCCCTCGAAAACGCTCTGCATCTGTTTTGGAAACCCATACAATCCCAGTTAAAAGAGTATTCATTTCCCAGCAACCTTTGGATGTTAGTAGCAATACCAAGCCTGGTATTTTAATAGCAGCCAAGAAGATTCAGAGCACCCCAGCAAGACCAGAGAGCGCTCCTTGCAAAGTTACGCTAAAACAAAGTAGCTCTCTTCCGACTCATATCCTGGCTCTTTCTGACACCCCCATTGGAGCCCTGGACACCTCTCAGACTGTTAATCATCAGAGCTCTTCACAAATGGAGAATGAAGTTGCCAGTATTGCCCTGAATGAAACTGCTTCTGGTAATAGCACAGCTTTGCTGCAGCAAATCCCAAGTCACCAACAAATCAGCAGTGATGTTTCTCAGGAGGTATCTGCTGTAAGTGAGCTCAAGAGTTCGCTGCAAGACTACTCGCAACAGATGCAAGCCGGACACAAGCAGATCGCAGCTAACCCATTACCGTTGATGGCCCAGGCAACTGAAACCACCGGTCAGCTCACTCTTCAGCAGGACATTGTTGATTTTGCAGGAGCCCAAGCAAGCATAGACTATTTCCCCTTCAATGATGATGATATGACCCAGGACAGTATTGTAGAAGAGCTTGTACAGATGGAGGAACAGATGAAGCTGAATAGCAGCTTGCAATCCTACCTGAGTTGCGTTGATATATCCCTACAAGGTCAAGCCACAGTTGGCCAAGGAACAATCCTGTCGCCCCATCAGACAAGTACACAGTTCTATCATTCCTCCCACAGTAGCGCCACTCCAATCCACACGCCAACTCCGACGCCCACACCGACACCAACACCCACTCCAACTCCTACCTCCGAGATGCTACCAGGGGGCCATAGCTTGACCAGAGAAAGCCCTTGTTCTCGAATGGCACCTGTTACCCCAGTGGATAGCATCTTAGGTGGGCGCCATACACCCATCAGCACTCCACTGTCAAACTGCAGCAGCAGTGTTCCTCCAAGTCCCATTGAATGCCGCAATCCCTTTGCATTCACTCCTATAAATTCCAGTATGACTGGATATCACGATGGTAGCGTTGTGTCAAGCAGTCCAGTGAAACCCATGCAGAGGCCAATGGCCACCCATCCAGATAAAGCCAAGCTGGAGTGGATCAACAACAGGTACAACAGCACCGGAGGGTCTCCCGTTATCTCCACCAGCTCCACCATTGGCATCCTGCCCAGTTACCAGGATCTGGTCGAGGACCACTTCCGTAAACCACACGCTTTTGCCATCCCAGGTCAATCCCTCCAGTCTCAGTCAAGGCATCCAGATGGAAACCTGGGAAGGTTGACAACCGTCTCCCCAGTCCAACAAGGACCGCAAACCACCCTAAGTAGTAAGCAAGAAAGCTTTGCCGTCCCAGCTCCGTTGGACAACAAAGGGGCTGGAAGCACATCTGCATCTGCAGGGGGAACCTTCAGGTGTCGCAGCGTTAGCCCGGCAGTTCGCCAGCGTAACCTTAGTGGCACCACTGCACAAACAGTCACCACACCGCGGTCTGTTGTTTCTCCCTTTAATTGCCCCCTGACATCTGAGGTCCTGAACATTTTGTCCAACAACCAGTCTGTTGTCAGTGCCAGCAGCTTGGCTCAGAGGAGCCAGTCAGTTCCACTGAACATCATGATGCAGTCTGAGCTGCTGCCCGTCAGTCACCAGGCGCAGCAAAGCAATAGTGCTAAGATCACCACTGTGCTCCTTAGCAAGATGGACACGGATGGAGATGATGCAGTGCGAGGGCTAGGCGTAAACAACCTGCCTGCCAATTACACAGCACGGATGAACTTGACCCAAATCCTGGAGACAGGCTTCTCCGGAGGCCCCAACTCTCAGAACCAGCAGCTGCCTCTGGACTCAAGCCCTTCGCCCTTTGACTTCCAGAAGACGGGTTACCTCATAAGCACTGGGGAGGATGAAGTCACCTTCTCCAGTGGTGACAGTCAAGCACAATCAGGCTCTGGACTGCAACAGCCGGAAGAGCAGCTTCAGCTCCAAGAACCACAATTGGAGCTGCAAAACCAACAGCTACAGCTGCAGAATCAACAGCTGGAACTTCCAGATCAGCAATTACAACTCCAAGACCAACAGCTGCAACTTCAAGACCCACAGTTGCAGCTCCAGGACCAACAGTTGCATTTGTCGGACCAACAACCGCTACAGGATGACCCAGATCTCAGCCAGCAGCACTTGCTGCCCCAAACCTCGCAGCAGGTTGTGGATCAGGAGCAGCAAGACCAGCTGGACTTCAACACTACCGTCAAGGATCTCTTGGGGGAGGACAGCCTCAACCCCAGTTCGCAACTCGTCGGACAAGTGGCATCAGAACTTAGTGCTGTCGCCTCTGACTTTTCCAGTGATATCCGGTTGACTTCTGACCTTTCGAGTAGCATTACCGACTTGAACACTTTGGACCCCAACTTGCTGTTTGATCCCAGTCAGCAGCAGGACCAATATGAAGACGCCACACTGGAAGAACTGAAAAACGATCCTCTGTTTCAGCAGATTTGCAGCGATACTGTGAATTCTGCTGGCTTTGATTGGCTGGAGAATAAAGACCAGCCGACCGTGGAAATGTTGGGATAATATTGTTTCCTGATCTTTTACTGTAGATGTTGCTGTTGTTGTCGTTGTTTATATTTATGGTTTCTGTTCTGCGTTTTGTTTTGTTTTTGTACTGCAATGTTTTGTGTATCCTTTATGTACAAAAGTATTGAATGACGTGTCTGTGCAGCAAAAATCTGGACGCATTGGACTGTCCAGTTTAAAGTGCCAGCCTGAGGTAAATCCCTTACAGGCATGTGCTATATCTGAATTTTTTACTGTTGTTTTGTTTGCATTCTTGTCGTATGGTTTCATGGGTCATTCCAGTCATTTCTCCCCATTCAGAAGTCATTTATAGTGTAGGGTCAGATATTTCCTCTGGTTCCAGCTGGTAGTGAATTACGTTCAGTATAATGAGACATCACCTGGTGCACAAGCATATCCCTCTTTTATATATTTCCTTCCTCTAAAACCATAGTGGATATTGAGAACCTGAATGCAAAATTTGCTCTTGTGTTTCAATGAAATGCAATATTCCAAGTGATGAATCGTTGACTTTGGGGGAACACCCTATCTAGACAGTTGTCTAAGGATCCCACAATGTGGCTTCGCGAGTTTGATAGGAGACCAAAAGATTTCAAAAGAGGGCCCCCAAATATCACAAGTACAGCTGAGGTGAAATAACACATCTACATATCGTCAATCGGTCAGTTCAATGAACTGCAATGATCTTAGGTGCTACTTGGTGCTGACTTAAAGAATCGCATTTACTGTACTTTTCATCAGCCGTCATTTATTTTGTCAAAGTGATTTTACACATTTTTGGGGAAAAAGGTATCAAAGGCCATATTACTTGTACTGTTAAATCCAAACTATTGGGGCAGGATGAGACCTTTGGTTTGTTTTATTCCAGAAAAATGGGAAGATAAGACTTGTCTGCCTTATTTCCAGAGTCTAAGGCCTTATTCCATCTCATGAAAGGCTTCTGAATTCTAGATTCTCTCAAAAGAACGGACTTGGTGCACTTGTTGTGAATTAGCAGTCCTCCATGTTCAGATGGTTGCTAGCCATTTCGTAGGCTTTTTAGCACATCGTTTCAATTGGTAGCGATGATGGTATGGTGATGGCTAGATATTCTTACCAACTCGAGATCAACAGGCCAACCTGTGTAGCTTCTCCAGCCTTAACTCCATACCAAAGAGCAACTGAGGAAGAACAAGAGATTGCAATCTGTTGAGGTTTCCATCATCAATCGCCCGTCATCAAAAAGGGATCTCGACTGTTTTAGTTCGTTTTGACAGTTGGTGAATTCGCATTTGTGTAAATTATGTATATGGCGGATGTATAGATGGGGAGCATGTTGTGCAAGTTCACGAAGGCCACGCTTGGCTAGTAGTGCGACATTTGTAAAAAGGACATAGTTGTCATCATGAGATTTCCATTTTGTCAAGATGCTATTGGTGATGATTTGTAGGTAGATTCGAGTGCCCTTAAGAAGAAAACGCTGATCATAACGAGTCCATAGCCAGCACGATATTTCGCTTGTTACGTTTCTGGCTTCCTGTGATGTGCTAGTAAATGTTGGGTCTGTAGCTTGCTAATGTACCATTTTTCTTAGGAGTTTATCGGTTCCTGCGTACGCAGATGTGATGTGTAAATGAAGAGAGGATATAATAGCATGGATTTATCAAGAAAAAAAAAAGACGTAAATATGAAGTTAATTTAATTGTGACATAGCTAAATGTTGTGTGCAGAGACGAATCAATGGAGCAGACACTGGAAATGGTTTGAAAATGTTCATCGTATTGCACTAAAAGTTGCGTTTCTTTTTCTGTCGGCCAACAACAATTGGTGCCCGCGTTGATTTTCTTCTAATGACAATAAATAGGGGAATAACTCACTCATGCTCGAAAATGACAATGAATAATTGCCTTGTGTAGCAATGAGCTCTAATCTCAATGAGATCCGCGTTGTACGACTTCTTGTACTTGAGAAGAAAATACGAGATTTAAAAATGACAGCGAGTTTAAAAAAAAAACAACAAAAAAAGAAAGCCAACATGCTTTACCATGTTATAAAATGACTGTATGTGCGCATGTATCTATGGTAGTATTTGTTGTGACCACTCCTTTAGCCAATCAAAACAGGACGAGGGGACAAAAGTAGTTCTTCAGAAGCTATATGCATTTTACAATGTTTACTAAGTTAAAATAAGTCTGTTTCTGTTTATGAATGTTGTTCTTGTTTTTCGTTTTGAATATGTCTTAATTTTTTCTTTTTATATATACATATGCATATATATATATATATATATATAGATCTAAAAAAATGCCTATGTGAAGAAAGCTGTAAATATTTTTTATGTTCTGGCGTTTATTAAGGCACTGATTAATTACGTTTTTTTATTTTAGCAGTAAGACTCCAGTCCTCTTTTGATACACAGGGTTTGACGCCGCAGATGTCGTTCGTCAGGTCGGTCATGTCCATTCTGTCTGTCCATTCGGATCTGTAGATTTGAGCCTCTGATGTGCTGGTTTATCTGCTCTATGTGGACAGTAGCTTGTTAATATTGCAGAAGCGTTTCAGCGATGTTTTGTTCTTTTTTTTTTTTTCCAATGGAAAGTACTCACAGGTGAGATTTTTTTAAGTGGTTTTAAAAGCCAATAAACATTTTTTAAACAACACTTGTGCTGTCCGGCGTGTGTTTGTCCAGTTTAAGCGCCCTCTGTTGGTTGATAGTGACACTGCAGCAAAAGAAAACCACCACCGTAAGGTCATGAGGTCATATCATGACTGCAATGCATGCTGGGACCTCACCAACCCTTTACAATATAAATCTATAACATTTCAGTATAAATCCAATAAAATTAAAATTGTAGACATGGAATTTTTACACTTTTAAAAAAGTTAGCATTTATGTGACTTTCATTTAGTTTATTTTTTGTTTATTGTGTTTAATTTGTAAGACTGATATTAATTAATGTGGGGTTTAATGTAAAATGTATTGAGAAGGCACATCAAATTATAATAATAATTCCTTTTATAGTGTTTTTCTGGGCATTCAACACGCTTTACATAGTAATAAAGTTAATTAAGTAAATATATTATTCGTTTAAATTCAGCTCAACCAGTGGCTTCATATTTATTTAATATGCAACTCATAAATGCTGCTTAAAATATGTAGTGTTATTGTATATATGATATGATTCAGCAAAGCACCTAACAATTTGTTGATGATATTAACAGTAATAACTTGATATTACATGCATCCATAAATTTAAACAGTTTTTATTAATTGAAACGTATGCCTTAAATATTACAATAGAAAATAATAAAATGATAATTATTTATATGACATTTGACAATAATAATTATTATTTTTAAATTGTTTCAAGGACATTTATATATATATATATGTATAATATTGTTTTGAGAAAATCACCAACTTTTTTTTTATCTCAGTATTTAAGACAACTCATAAAACCCATCATAAATTTCTCCTTTTTTAATAAACAAGTAAAAAAAAAATATATATATATATATATATATTTATTTTTATTTATTTATTTATTTATATATTTTTTTAATGTAGTTTTACAGGTAAAATGGATAAAAACATTTGACATTATAAAAACTCAATACGTGACAAACACAAAATGACTTCAAACTACTTCAAACTGTTAATAAACCTAGTATAATATTTGAATACTAAAAGAACTATTTCTAATACTTTGTTGTTCAAATCACTAACAGCAGCACAGATTTCTGTCGGAGCAAACCGATAATAAATGCTCTTCTGCATATTCGATCATATGTGCTTTTGGAGGGGATAGAGGTCATTCTACCCAAGCCAGGGGTCAAAGGTCAGAGGTGGTGGAGATGGGGGTTCACCCTGGCCGTGGCTCTGACCAATGAGAGCTGCTGCGCCTCTTTCCCATGACCCCGCACACATTCACACAATGCTGATGACTTCAGGCCTATTGATCCTCGGCCTGCTGTCGAGCGACTGACCGCCTCAGAAAACACAAATATAATATTCCTGCGTAACGTGTGCTGAGACAGTGAGAGGAGCCGTGATCAATCAGTGATCAATAACTGATTAAACTGAGCACACAAACACACGTGCATCATCTGCTGAGCTTTATGTTCATGATTTATAAGAACGTGTTGTAGAAGTATTACACTATTATTACTGCTGATTCTATACCAGAGGAAGTGTAGTCAACAAACTAAAACCATGAACCATTCTTCTTCTAAACCAGTCCCAACCGATATAAACACAAATATTTAAAATACAATTACCAAGGCAACGTTTCTCATTCTCAAAAATACTCAAAATAACAATTGATTATTTTATATATATATATATATATATATGTGTGTGTGTGTGTGTGTGTGTGTGAAATCAGTAAATAAATAAGAAATGTAAAATCAAAAAAATCAAAATTAAAAGTGATGTCATTTCAGTTACCAAGGCAACATTTAACATTTTCATTCAGTTTAACAAATAAATAAATTAAATTAAATATTATCTTAAATACTGAAAAAAAGTAATAAACACTATAGTTCAGTACTGGTGAGAATGTAGATGTTCATCTGGTCCTCTGATGTAATAATAAGACTAGTAGTAGTGTAAGTAAAGAGAAAGCCTGGTCAGGACTGCAGCTGCTCACAGGATCAATAATAAACACATGACGCCCGCATGCATTTAAACATGTATGGAAAAACCTTTGTTCACTCTATATTTGTGTGTTTGTGCTGCAGTATATAGGTATATATACACACACAAAAATACATATATTCATTTATTAGTTTGCTAAATTTTAAAATATGAAAATAAATGAAGCAATAAATGACTTGCTGCATCAAATACTATAGTTTTGTTTTTGTTTTTTTCTGTATGTAGCTACTGCTTTTTGTTTGTGCAGTGCAGGTTTAACAGGTTAAAAAGGTTTTATGTATCCTAAGACTTTCGATGATCATAACCCTCATAACAGTGTGGCATAACCCCGGACGCGTAATGAGATGTGAATATGTAATGAGGGCGGGGCGTGAGTGACGCGTGAGCAGCGCGAGCTTCAGCTTCAGTCAGTGATCGGATCTCCGGAGGGTCGTGACGCGCTCCGGACGCGCGCGGATTTTACGCACGGAATGACCGGGAATCGTCGATAAATGGGGTCCGTGAAATGGAAAACACATCAGCGGATGCTGATTTTACTCTGGGGTTTGTCGTTTTCAGGTAAGACGTCTTATATCTACGTGTAGTTTGACTGGAATCTCGTGCGTAAAGGCTGGAGGTGTCCAGGTTCAGACCGAGAGAACCTGATCGGTTACTATCGAGAACACCTCAGATTCATCCACAGGGGCTTATTAGAGTGTAAGAAGTTATTGTTAGATTATTCGGATGGGAATTTAACTGTTGAATGAATATATGATCAGAATCTGAACATTTACGATGGTGTTGGAGTAAATATTGACATTACAGACTGATATATATATTGAGAAAGAGAGAGAGAGAGAGTTAGCGGTGTAGAAAGTTGTATTATCTTTATGCTGCAATTTTTATCCGGTTAAATATGCAATATTGAATCTTTTAAAAAATATTTATTTATTTACTTTGGTGAGGGTATAAATGAATAAATAACGCTTTTAAATTGGTTTAGCCAGTATTTTTATTTTATTGCACCCTGAATTATTCAAATATTATTAATATATATATTTGCTAAGGTACCTGTATAAAATAAAAATGAAAAAAAAAAAAAGAAATAAAATAAAATAGTTATGCAAACACACACTTTCAGAGTGATTGAGCTAGTATTTTTTATTGTTTTATTTTAGTGGATGTCACGAATCAAACCAGTTATATAAAACTCAATATGACTGAATCAACCTGACTACATTATAAGATGCAAGAACAGGATCCATTTCAAGGGTCAGATCAGGCATAAATAGCTCCTCAACACAGCGACACACGGCCCGTTTCACTTTTTATTGTGTGAACCCAGCCAAAGTCATGAGGACCAGAGTGAAAATGCAGCAGTGTCCAGCAGAAGCACGATTCTTCTCTCTCAGTTGAGCGTGACTAAATAGATTAGCTCTGTTCAGAGGCTGGCTGGATTGTCTGCTGAAGCAGAGTATGGTTTGAGTAATGCCAGTTTCTGCTCTCCTGCAGGTGTTTTGAGCTTCAGCGAGCTGTCGTTCACCGTCGAGCCCGAGGACGTGTCTGCGTCTGTCGGTCAGAGAGTTCTTCTGGACTGTCAGGCTCAGGGCGAGTCGTCCATCGGCGTGCGCTGGAGGAAGAACGGCGTCCAGCTTCAGGAGAGCGGCCGGGTGCGAGTCTTGTCCAACGGCTCGCTCTGTATCTCCAGCTCAGCTCAATCAGACCAGGGCTTCTACCAGTGCCTCGCTCACAACAGATACGGAGCCGTCCTGAGCCGAAGATCCCGGCTCACCGTCTCAGGTACCACAAAACTGATGAAAACAGAGCAAATACCGACCGAAACAAGCCCAGAACCAAAAGAAAAAATTAACATATCATATTTAGATGCAAAAGCATGAGGCCTATTTTGCATTGTGACATTATTTTAATTTAAAAAAATGTTGCACACCAAATTTTCAGTTTATAAATGCATTTTATAATTATACCTAATGATGTTACAACTTGACAGCTTATTTTTCACTCAGAAATTGCTATTAAATTTCACAAACTACAAAGAACCAGCAAGCAACAGTGAATTAAAAGTGAACATTAGAAGTAGAAAAGACTGCAATAGTATTAAACGGCTCCCAGAATCTGTGTTTAGCTTGGGAAAGTCCAGGTTTAAATCACTAATTGCTGATTTTTGGAAAAAGCGATGTAGAAAATTTGAAAAAAATGCCTTAAAAGGGGGCAAAATATTAAACAATATTCATAAAGACCCAGGTTATGCTCTGACTGGGGCACAATATTGAAAGTTAATTCATTATAATTCAATAAAATGGCATCAAATGAAACCTTTAGCTTTTTAAATCTCAAATTCTGCAGATTTTTCTCCTAAAACCAACGCAGAAATGTTGCAAAAGGCCACGGATGAGCCACCTTTGAAAGAGAAATGAATTGCGTTGAGGATTGAACTATTGTTATCTTATGTTTCTTTCAGTATGTGTGTAAGTAGAAAGTCTTAATGGGTTAAATACTGAAGGATCTTGAGTGAAGATGCTGGAGTTTAAGCTGATTCTCTGGCGGAGGGATTGTTTCCTGGTCACTTACTCTCAGGAATCTGTTAAAGGCTGTAGCTGGCGTCTTTTGTCCCGCTGGCCCCGGCTGACCTCTGCTGTGGGCCGTTTATTCAGCCATGAACCTGTGGACACAGAAACAGCTGTGCCTATTGAACCGGCTCAGACCTGACCTTCACAAAGAGACCAGAGCTGCTCCATACACTCCTACAGAGAGATCCAGGGTGACCGACTCAAAGTGCAATAAAACAAAACCAGAAAAATATTTATTCTAATTAAATAATAATAATAATATAAATACTGTTTAAAAATATTAAACAAAATAATAAAAAAATATGCAAAAATATAAAATAAAATATAAATAATATTTTATGTCATCTAAATATAAATTTTCATTTAGTTTGACCAGGTGTCCTAAAATAACTATAGCTAAAACTACATAAAAAAAAAAGCCAAAACCCAAACAAAATTAGTAAAACTTACTAAAATTAAATTAAATTAAATTAATACAATTATTAATTATAATAAAATATAATATCAGGGTTATAGTTCTACTGGGCAATGCTGTTAATATAATGATATAATCTGATATATGTATATCATTATTGTTAACAGACATTATTGAATCAGAGTAGATGGTGTAATATAAGCTAATGAAATTAACGAGGTATTAGCTGTAGGAAACTAATAATAATAATTATTATTAATATTCACTGCTAATCATGTGCATGTTTTATTACTCTGTAAAGTGTACTAAACAGAATCAGCAGCTTTATACCCAAGATGCTGTTCAGCCAGCATGTGAAGGGTTAAGCGTTTGCTTCACTGGCCGTCTGTCCAGAGGCCGACGGAAGAGGTCAGAGGTCACAGGGGTTGTGGGACAGGCTTTATTCTGGCCTGACTGATGCATGAGGTCCATTCACTAATGTTGGTCAATAGAGGAGCAGCCGGGGCTTTGTTTGGAGATCAAGCTGAACAGCAGCTCTCTCAGAGTTAAAATCAAGTTCAAGTCAAACACAAGCTGCAGAAAAACTACACACACTTTAAAACACCAATATTAATATCTCAATCAAATAATATATAGTTTATATCAAACCTAATTTAGAGAAATGTATGCAAATGTAAAGAAAACATTGTTTGCTTGAAGAAAACCAGGCTTGTTTTTTGGATTGTAATACTATTAATACAAAAACACAATTGAATTCTTGTATATAATCAGACTTAATCAAATGATGCTAAATACAAAGAAATAAAATCAACATTTGGATGAGCTGTAATTTGCTGACAGGATAATATTCAGTTTTAAAGATCCATATATTGTCCATATTCCTCATTTCACACTAAAATGCATCCTGAACACATTTAATCAGAGTCTGGGACTGGACGTGACTGACCTCTGACCTCTGGCAGGAAACCTTTGTGCTGTTTGACCTAGGCATTGATCTGGACTTTACAACCCAGCTGACCAGACACACACACACACACACACACACACTGAAGAGGCCTGATTTAATACTGATCAACACTGCGCTGTGTGTTTATTAGGAGCAGGACTTATACTGAGCTTTCATCTACGTATTACAGTAATAAACACAGTGAGCGTGCGGTATGGAGGCATAAACGTGCTTTTAATGCTTTTACACTTTTGTTATTCCATCTGATCTCTTTCTTTAAATACTGAGGTGGATATCAGATGTCTGAACAACAGCAGCTGTGTAACCAGTTTATCTTAACGTCTGGAGACACCATCTGAAACAAAAAACACGACTACTGAAGATCTGGGGATTTTCTCTTTTATTTTTCAGCACAACTATATTTTCCTTTTGCATGAGCATAAAGGAGCTGTTTAATTCGAGGTGCAGGCTTTTACAGCAGATGAACTTTCACTGATTACCTTTAGAGGGGGAGGAGACCCAGTGACTTATGGGTAAACGAGGGGCAGGTGTCCGTCAAGTCTTTATGTTACTGTTTTGAAAAATGTGTAAAAAATGTGTTGTTCCAGTGCTGAAGAATCAGATCAGCGGTCTATTGATACGTGCTGCTCGTTTTATTCATAACTCTCTCCACACTTCACCAGCTGAGTTATGCCCACTGTAGCATGCTCATCGACTCTCGTGCCATTGATTCTCACTCATCTATATAGAGTCATTATTCACTGTCATTGGTCCATTGATTGATTGATTAGAGCAGCTGTTTATTATTGGCTGCTGTGCACTCTGGGCCAATCACAGTTAAGATCTGTCTGAGCGCTCTGTGCTGCGTAAACATATATGAACACACATATAAGATCATTTCTTGTCTGATTTCATGGCTTGACCCTCAGGTTTAGGAAGCTGATGGAGCAGGTCTTGTGTTATTGGTTAGCGTTTACTCGTATCTTTCAGACCTCGTTATTGATTCGGACTCGTCTGTGGTCTGTAAACTGATTCGTTTTAAAGGGATTTATATTGATTTTAAAGGAAAGCCGAGAACTTTCACTGTTTGCTGCTGATGTTGGTTCAAAAACTGCTAGTCTCTTAATAAACGCTATATATAGTGCTGAATTAGATCTATATGAAGTTCTACACTGGTTTGAGTTCTACATATTCGTGAACCAGACTTTGATTGCTTCCATTGTCTTAATGTAAGTCACTTTGAGTAAAAGCATCTGCTAAAGGACTAAATATAAAGGCATATGTGTTTTATATCTTATTTTCAGTTCAAATGTATTTTATTTAGATTTCGATTTTTGTGAACTATAATGACCCTTTTTCACTCAGAAATATCTCATTCGGGACATAAATGGATGCTGGACATGCAAAAGTGTGTTAATGATTTCTGTCTCTTCCGCTGACTGTTACAGATGTCCTGTCGGTCATTACTCACCCGGTCCCTGCTGAAGTCTCTCTGGGATCTGTGGTCAGATTCTCCTGTGCTGTCAGTGCACCAGCAGTTATCAGCTGGGAACTCAACCGAAGATCTCTACCTCTGGATTCAGACAGGTGTGCAATAAAAAATCAAAACAATTACATGCATTTAAGTTATTAAGTGATGTGTTTAACTCTAAACGTACTTCTGCTTGTCTCAGAATCACTGTTTTGCCAAATGGAGTGCTGCATATCCGCGACGTGACAATGAGGGATGCTGGGAATTATCGCTGCTTAGCAGCAAACACGGCCAGTCGAGTCAGGAGCCGAGAGGCCGAGCTGACCATCGTCCCAGGTCTGTGTTTGTGTGAGGATGAGCCGTGATCATTATCAGATCCCTTTCTGGAGTGAAGGAAGCAGTAGCTTGCGGCTGAATGTTCTCTGTTCTCTGTGTAGCGTCGGGTCCGAGGCCTCTCATGAAACCACACATCATCGCAGGACCGCAGAACATCAGCGCCGGGCTGGGTCAGTCTGCGGTTCTGGAGTGTCTCGCGGAGGGAAACCCTCGGCCGCTCGTGTCCTGGAGCCGGGCCGACTCGAAACCCATCGACGTGTCCGGAGCCAGAGTGCTGGGGAACGGGAACCTGATCATCTCTGCTGTTAAAGCTCATCACAGCGGCTCGTATCTATGCCGCGCCACGACGCCAGGAACACGCAACTACACCATATCAGCCGGAAACCTCACCGTACTCGGTAAGAGATGTCTTCTTCTTAACACTTCTCAAGACCTTGTTACACCAAAAACAATAACTATGTTAGTGTTAACATCGAAAACGTTAACTCTACCAATAACTATAGTAGCGTTTACATGAAGAACGAAAACATTAACGATAATTGAAGTTTGAATTGAAGATAATCAAACTAATTTCAGGAGGAGCACAGCTGCCTCCAATCTCCCTATTACCCGGTTACTATCAGAGCTAAGAAGCTTCCCTTTAAATACTGCAAACTCCGCTTCCCTGGTATCTTCGTCGTTTGTATCCCTCCGCCGCACCTCGATAATCGACAAATTAATAACATTAACTATTTAGCCATTCACTTATATAACTATATGCACACAAATAACCACTCTTAATCCTTCTGAATTATTGCATAAATTACATTCGACTGAAGTTGAAACATTTTGCATTCTACTTGTGACAAAACTGTGGCAGGTGTTTTGTGATGACCGCTGGCAGGAAGCCTGTGTTTATGATCAATCTGCATAAATAGGGACTGTACAGTCTTATAGGTATGGATATGACATATTTTAAGTTTTGATATCTGCAGTATGGTCATTGTGCTTATTTAACCCACCTTAATCCCAACAAAACCCCCAGTTGCATCCTGTCCCCACTGTCCTATTTTTAAAAAACTAAGATATGGTCAACCTAGTTATAGATTATGTTCTTGAATAGTCCTGAAATCTTTGTTCTCACTACATTGTCACTCCTTTTTGCAGTTCCTCCGACTCTAGTAGAGAAACCAGAGAGTCAGACTCGACCCAGAGCTGGTACGGCCCGTTTCAGCTGTCAGGCCGAAGGGACACCTGTTCCCCGAATCACCTGGTTTAAGAACGGTCAGGTGATCCACTCCAATGGACGCACCAAGATGTACAACAAGTATGTATAGACAAACACGTCTAGCAAACCACTTACAAATGACATAATCTGTATAAAACTGACATATGTCCCGTCACTGTGTGCCAGTAAACTGGTGATAACACAGATTATTCCGGAAGACGACGCCTTTTACCAGTGCCAAGCGGAGAACTCTGAAGGCTCGGTTGTGTCCACGTCCCGTCTCATCGTTGTGCTTTCGGAGGACCGTCCCAGTGCACCGCGCAACATCCATGCTGAAACCATCTCCAGCTCGGCCATCTTACTCGCCTGGGAGAGGCCGCAGTACAATGCGAATAAAGTCATCGCCTACTCTATACACTACATGAAGTCTGAGGGTTAGTGTTTGAAACTGGTATAAAGTTACCAGCTGGTTATGTCTAGTTGTTATCCTCTTTCAACCAGATCACAATATGTTTTAAATGCATGTTATAGATCTTATCATGAACAATTCATACATGCATATGTGGGTTTTCTACCTTATAGTATCTTCATAATAAAAGGCTTCTCCTTGGTGACGAATGCAGGACTGCTCCAATCATGTAGTATCTTAAACCCTGCCTATTTCAAGCTAATCACATTCAGATCTGCCTCCCTTAAACTCCGCCCATTCAAGCTCACAGTCACCAACATCCATTATTGAGTGCCACTCCCACATCTTAGCATCCAATCACCAACCTATGCATGCAACCAAACCCCGCCTTAAACCCCACTCTTTCAAGCTCACACTCGACCACATCTTAGCATCCAATCAGCAACCGATGCATAGGACCACCTGGATTCTAACTTGATACCAATCGATCGTCTCCAGTATTGTAGAGAATTCCAGTTGGCTGAATTAGAAACGGCACTGATTATAGCGTCTATACTCACAGGACTGAACAACGAAGAGTATCAGGCCGTGATCGGGAATGACACGACCAGCCACATCGTGGACGATCTGGAACCAGCCCGAAACTACACGTTCTATATCGTAGCCTACATGCCGATGGGTGCCAGTCGCATGTCAGAGCAGGTCACGCAGCACACGCTGGAGGATGGTGAGTGAATGGACAGTTACACCAGTGTTTCAAATGATCAAAAACATCTCTTTTGTATTTTGCTATTATTATTTTAAATCAGTGCTATTGGTCATCGTTATGTCCATTTGTAGGTTTTATAATTTTTTTAACGAATGAAGCGCTTTCAAAAGAACTTGTGACTAAACCTCGCAACGCCATTGGATCTTCAAACTGTCAGTCAAATCTCATAACTCCGCCTCACAGTCTGTAATTATGTAGATGTAACAGGCTGCTACTGTTACACATGCGTTACAGACGAGTGTGTTACACAGCTACTTAAGTAACCAAAAGATTGTTGCATATGTGTTGCACTTTATACAACATAATAACAAATGTAAATACACAGAAATAAACTACTTAAAATAAAGTGAATCAAGATTGTACTTAAGTGTAAGTATCTGTGTAACAGACTCGGTGTGTAACATCACTACAAACTGTAATTCCTAAAAGTTTTCCTGAACGCTCTTGTTTTTTACCCCTAGTGCCCCTCCGTACCCCGGAGCTGAGTCTGACCAGTCGCAGTCCCACTGACATCCAGGTGTCCTGGCAGCCTCTTCCTCTCAAACTCAGCCGTGGACGTGTCTCTGCGTACCGTCTGTCCTATCGCACGGCCTCGGATGAGCAGGTGATCTCCGTCGAGCTGCCCGTCCCGAGTGAGAACTGCACCCAGTACCTCCTGCAGGGTCTGCAGCCCGACACCATCTATCTGATCCGAATGTCCGCCTCGACCCGAGTCGGCTGGAGCCAACCGTCCGCCTGGAACTCCCATCGCACGCCCAAAACCTCCAGCGCATCAGGTGAGAGCGAAGCTACTTTGACTCATTGCCACCCTCAAAAAGATGATAGAAGAATGTTTTGTAACCCTGGACCACAAAACAAGTCAGGTACATCATCTGAGAGAATAAATAATCTTTTCATTGATGTCTGGTTTGGTCGGATCGGACAATATTTGTCTGAAAAACAATTCTTTGAAAATCTGGAATTCATTTCTTACCTCGCTTTAGTAAAGCCATCTCTTACTAGTGTGTTACCGCTTTAGTAAACTGTAGCAACACCGTAATAATGAATTCCGTCGAGACCACATGCTGTACAAAATAGTTTCCTTGTGTTATCTAACTGTGCCATATTTCTCTAGTTATTATCAGTTGAAATGACAGAACGTACTAGCACAGTTGCCACAAATCTTCTTCACTTTTTCAGGCTTATAAGCTGCTCTGTTTCAGAATATGTTTTAACAGCGCCCTCTATCATGTAACACTGAAAAATATTTAAAACATAAAAAAAAACTATAAAGAACCTTTTGGTGGATATAAAATATTCCATAGCTGTTAAAAAGGCTTCTTTAAGAGCCTTTATTTTTAAGAACGTAGCATATTTACCCATCTACTGCATAGCAACATCCTAGCAACCAAACGCAACTTTTTGACATTCTTTCAGCCAGCTCCGCTCTCATTTTCTTCTGAAGAAATTGAGTTTTATTTAACGCTGTTTTCAGAAAAGGTCCAAAAGTCTCTGTAAGCCGCTGAAGTGGGCAGCTCAGACCGTGACAGATGAATTTGGCTTTCAGGACTGGGCTTTGTTCCGGCTTTCTGTTTGTTACTCGATGACCCTTGACCCCGGCTGTCAGTTAGGAGTTGAGGGACGGCTCAGTTTCGAGTCATAAAGGGATCACTCTAGGCAGTCCGAAGAATAGACCTGTTTCAGAAAGACGGGTTCCCCAAATGGCCTTTATTTTCTCTTTCAGCCTTTTCTGATGGATATTTGCCCTACCGGAGCTTTCTGATGTGTTTAGTTAGACGGAGTGAGAGGGATTTCCACTACACAAACTCATCATGAACGGGTCTGGCTGAAAACAGAACGACTCTGATATCACATATTTATCAGTCTGATGTTCTGAAAGTCAAGTCACACTGATTTAAAGCACAGTCACAGAAATAGGTTACATAATGATGAATCATCAAAAATGTCAAATTATTATAAAAATTATTCTTATTAAAAAAGTTAATGTAAACAATAGTTATATGAATTAAAATAAAAACATTTTTGCTGATTTTTCCTTCAGTGCCTCCCGCTCCGAGCCTCGAGCTGGATCCTCTGAACTGCACCTCGGTGACGGTCCGCTGGCGTCCGGCTCCCAGCAATGCTGTGGTCCAGGGATACACGCTGTCCTTTCACCCAGACGGCCAATCAGAGGACTCGCTTCTCCAGCTGCCCCCACATGACCACCAGCACTCCATCACAGGACTCAGTGAGTGACGCTCTGCAGCTCTCCTGCTGTCTACAGATACTAAAAACAGCTGCTTATTTCTGCCAGTCAATAAAAATCTAACTGGCCCTATGGTGTATGGGTTATGAAAGGTTCATGTTTTGGTTTTGGGAGACCCAAATAACAGGCTGACAAAAACACTTTCATTCTCTTATAATATGCATTTATTTGTACCTTATTTGCTCAACGACTCCCAAACGATTCACTCATTTTTCCAAACCCCTTCTTAGCGTGATGCTAATCTGCTGTGATTGGTCGATTGGTCATGTCATCATGTCATCATGTCTGATAAAGCAGTGCTGCTCAGTGTTCAGAATTACTGGGGAAACAGATACTTTATCACTACAAAAGAGACACCTAGTGGTAGCTGAGGAACAATAACTTTATACACGCTGCACTTTCAGACCGGATGTTTTCATTCACTTAGAGCTGTGTTACACACTGAACGGAACATCATTTTCAAAAATACATAATAAAATCAATATTAAATTCAGATTAATTGTCTTAATCTGACAATTTAGATTTTTTTGTAAAGTCTAGCTTTTCTCACAATAACAAACTTTGAAATTGTGTGTGTTTAACGTTTATATCTCACAAATGTGGCTTTATTTCGCGCAATCCTAAGTTTATGTCTCGCAATCCTGAGTTTATTTCGCGCAATCCTGTTTATTTCTTGCAATTCCAAGTTTATTTCTGGCAAATTCTGAGTTTATGTCGCGTGATCCTGAGTTTCTTTAGCGCAATCCTGAGTTTATGTCTCGCAATCCTGAGTTTATGTCTCGCAATTCGGAGTTTTTGTCTCGTGATCCTGAGTTTCTTTTGCACAATCCTGAGTT
>JAUMHQ010000042.1:96817-125620 GCA_032361165.1 Enteromius paludinosus | reverse complement strand
TAATCCTTAAATGGAAGACGTTTGGGACGACCAGAACCCTTCCTAGAGCTGGCCGTCCGGCCAAACTGAGCTATCGGAGGAGAACAGCCTTGGTGAGAGAGGTGAAGAAGAACTAAAGGTTAACTGTTGCTGAGTTCCAGGGATGCAGACGGGAGATGGAGAAAGTTGTAGAAAGTCACCCATCACTGCAGTCCTCCACCGGTCGGGGCTTTATGGCAGAGTGGCCCAACCGAAGCCTCTCCTCAGAGCAAGACACATGAAAGCCTGCATGGAGTTTGCTAAAAAAAACACCTGAAGGTCTCCAAGATGGTGAGAAGAAGTTTCTCTGATCTGAAGAGACCAAATCTTTTTGTCCTTAATTCTAAGCGGTATGTGTGGAGAACACCAGGCACTGCTCATCTTCTGTCCAATACAGTCCCAACAGTGAAGCATGGTGGTGCAGCATCATGCTGTGGGTGTGTTTTTCAGCTGCAGGGACAGGACGACTGGTTACAATCGAGGGAAAGATGAATGCAGCCAAGTACAGGGATATCCTGGACCAAAACCTTCTCCAGAGTGCTCAGGACCTCAGACTGGGCCGAAGGTTTACCTTCCAACAAGACAATGATCCTAAGCACACAGCTAAAATAAGAGTATTAAAATCAAGAGTATTTTTTTCTGCAGTAGCTTAAATACGTTTTAAACAGTAAAAATGCCTTTACAAATAGATGGATAATAAAACAGAGATAATAGAAAACGGAAAATGAAAATATAAAGCAGAGCTTACCTAAAAATGTATTTGTAGTGATGAAACACTTTATTTAGTGTACAGTACATCGCAAGAGGTTCCAAACTTTTATTACTTTTAATCCCAAACACAGTTAACTCATGCATCGGAATATGTTCAAAAAAACAATCATTAGCCACAGCTGATTGTTTAGCTGCGTTTAGCCACTTTTTTGGTTCAAGCTGCAGTTAAGCGGTTAAAAACTGTTAATCCTCTTTCAGCCTGCCTGCACTCTGTTTCAGGAAAATAGTTTGTTTTACAATCATTTGTTTTGTTTGTGTAATATTTGCTCAAACACTGGTGTCTGTTCGGCTACAGATTATTATTTTACATTTAAAAACAAATGTAAGTGTTGTTAATTCTGCATATATATATTTTTTTTAATATTTAAAACACAACAAAAAGTACAGATAAGAGTACCGTTAGAGTACCAGATCGATAATTGGTATGGATAAAAGTATTATTACCATTAAAACCTTAACGATACCCATCCCTAGCTGTGTTCGATCAAAAGGGTGCTTCTACTAAACACTGAGCAAAGGGTCTGAATACTTATGACCATGTGATATTTCAGTTTTTCTTTTTTAATAAATCTGCCTAAATGTCAACAATTCTGTGTTTTTCTGTCAATATGGGGTGCTGTGTGTACATTAATGAAGAAAAAAAACTGAAAAATTACATGATTTTAGCAAATGACTGCAATATAACAAAGAGTGAAAAATGTAAGGAATACTTACGCACCACTGTACCAACCACTTAATCACTACGCATCCTTTATACAGTCAGTGACGAGACATTAAATATGGCTCTGCACCCAAACACAGTCAATTATTTGCTGTCATACAAACTTGTCAAAGAAAACGTGTATGGCTAAATTTTCAATTCTTAGTAACAGAAGACGCTTCACAGCTGTGCTAAAATACGGTGAACTAAAAGCAGGTAAAAGACAGCCCTCTGCTGGCTAACGTCTGGTAGTAGAATTCCTGTTATTAATCTGGTCGGTTAGTTGGAGTAGACTAGCGTTTATTAATTTTCTTGTGTTTTATATCAGATTGGCTTGAGATTATGGTTCCAGGTTGATGTTTATAATGTTATTGTAACATGATTGTTTTCCCCCAACCTGTTGTTGTTTTTGAAGGATAAAGTGGCTCTTAAGAACAATAATTATTATATTAACAATAACGATAAACTCAAAACGATTTCTAGGAATTCTGAATGTATAATTCTTAGACAAAACATGAATATAATAAGAGAACATGTTTACAATAAATAAATAATAATAAAATAAACATTTGGAACATTATGTTATTATATTGACCATATGGCAGCCTTTTATCTTGTTATTGTATTTATTAAAAAAATATTATGAAACAAAGAATTTCAGCTCAAGCATCTTTGGATGTTATTCCAACCAACTAATTTAATACATTAAACTTCTATAATAAAAAACTAAACTAAATTACATATTTAATTCTAAATTAGTATTGCTATCCCATTAGCAAACCTTTAAAACCTCCCACTGGACTGATTTTGACTAAACTTCCTCTTTGATCAGAATTTAGCTATAATGCACAGGTGACTCTTTCAGACAGATAAGACACAGACTAACAGGAGTGATTGTCTCATAAAAAGATTTATTTTCTGCCTAAATGTACAAAGGCAAGTTACAGTATTGTATAAAAAATGTAGCAATTTACACTTTACATGAGAGATCCCTAGGAAGAGAGAGTGGGACAGAGAGGAAGCCGGGAGAGAGAGAGCGGTGGTGTACAAAGAGAAGTGTATCCAAACACAGAAACGAAGAGGTGTAAACATCTTTCTTTCAAGTACCGATGACCGACACTGAGCCGCTGCTCTCTATGGACGTGGGGTGGGTGGGCGGGGCTTAATTAGTGGGATGAGCCTAATAAAAACTGAAAATAGAAATCAAACCCAAAAAAGCAAATTCCCTCTTCTCTTTCCACAAGGATCGCGCAGGGCAGGCTATATTAGCACCGTCTGAGACAAATATAAACGAATGTCTGAACTGTTAAAACCGGCTGTTTCGTCTTTCTACACGGAACTAGAAAAAACAACAGCAACAACGAAAGAAGAACCCTCAAAAATAAATTAAAACAATCAAGCGCTTTTTCCTCAACAATTTAGAATCAAGTCACCAGACAGCACAGGTTTACTGGCTAAACACGCAAAGACAGAACAACTAAAAGGAAGGTTATTACTACATAGAGAAAAAAAAAAGTCCTAACTCTCTCGTATTAGCGTGAGCCTTTTGATGATGACCAGAGACCAGTGCTGCGATATCTCTTAGTTAGGGTTTAGGTAGAGAAAGCTGGTCCTAAATCAGCACGAAAAGTGTAAACATAAAATAAAAGACCGGGTCACAATGAAACGAATGCATCGTGCCATTAGGCTTCATTAGCATGAGCATTAGTTAAAATCAGATTAGGTTTTGTGGTGGCATTGGCATTAATGCTCAGTTATAAATCTAAGGCGCAAGATACTGAACGTGTGCCGTTTAGTCTCACGACTAAGATGAGAAACAAACGGTCATGGTTAACAAATGCGGCCTCTTCACTATAAACCAATTACGTTAAGTAACGTCTTCTTCCCTGTGCTGTTCAGTGATCAAGTTTGAATACAGCCGAGAGCGATGAACATGCCAGGATGATTTAAATGGCTCAGATTTCAATAATGCTCTCCTGAGAGTTTCAGATTCACACAATAACTGCATGATGATGATGAGCTGGGAAAACTAGCTCCAGATAGCACCGGACTCGCATCTGAACGTGCCGACTAAAAATCCTGACGTTTTATTAAAACCGACTTTGTTTCAGTAAACGCAAAGCATGTGCTTCTAAACCGTTTCAACGCGGAGTGGGACCGACTTGACGTTGAAGAGGAGGGGTAGAAAAAGTAGTAAAAAAAAAAAACAAACAAAAACACTTCCAATATAAAGAAAGCCGTTATACCAGCTAAACGTTGATATTATGCCAACAATGGTAGAAAAAAAGGCTAACAGACAAAAAATTCAAATCAAAGAGAAAGAGAGATAGTAAGAAAATCCAATAGCATCCAACAACCTTTTTTTAAAATAATTCCTTTGTACAATATATACAGAAAGCACATAGTGAGGGAGAAAAGGAAGGACGCCTGCTTGAGTCGCATTGCTCTCTGTTTGGATTAATGCTTTTACCGAGTGCTGGATTATACCATGCAGACGTACAGAAGAAAAAGAGGGAACGGTTTTCTAGGTCTTCCTTGTTTCGTGCTCCGCAAGTCCGAGGATGGGGATTACCGACCCGAAGTCTAGAAGCTGGATGCCGGCTCTAAGCCTCTATTGGGGTTATCTTCCTCGAAGCCTTCGAGGTTCGCCCCGGTTTGGACTTCACTCATGCAGTCTGGCATGAGATTCGCAAGCAGCAAAGTATCCGTGAGTGAAGGTTCAGTTCGTGACCAGACACACACAGTTCAGTAGAGTCCGGTAACTCCATTGGCAAACACACACATCTAGAACCTGGGAGAAGCACACAGCCTAGTCCGCATATGATAACGGTCAATACAGGGCCTGGAAAATCCGTAAATCCAGTCTGGAAGTCGAAGTTCCTGCTTTCTGGGACACTCCATGTAAGCATGTCAGAGGGCAGCCAATGCTTCGCGATCCGGATAATCCAGAAGGCCCGTCACTTAACTGAAAATTGAGTCATTGTTGAACCGACCAACGCGGAGCAAAGACGCCCGTTTCGAGAACAAGACGTTTGCAAAACGACCAGTGCTAAGCTGACTGTGAGCAATTTGTTCATCATCCATTAACATAACTATGAACGATAAAGACGGGGAAGTGCGTTTAAAAAAAATCCCTCTTGGACAAAGAACTGTCAACGCTCAAGTATGTTGCTTCACAATGGTAACATGAACCTGACAAGCCTTATCCACTTGCATAGTCCACAAATAAGATTGTGAATGTATGAAGATGAAGAGCGGCAACAGCGACGCTGGAATCCTTCGGGGCAAACAAAACAAAAACAAAACAATCCTCTTGGCTCGAGAGCAGCAGTCCAGATCAGTAGCACTTCATGCTTTTCCCATGCTTTAAACGCAATGTAGTGACTTTCAAAATGTCTTTGCATCCAGGTTCATTCAAGATTTCCCCACCTCTGTAGGTCCATGTTTTTCAGGGGCGCTTGCGTTTCTGCAGACGGGTTGTGTCTCCTCTCTCCTGAGTATGTAGCCAGCAGCACAGAGAGGGAGGCGTCCGGATGTGTGGAGATCGGCGTGAATGTAGAAGTCTGGGCATCCACTTTCTCCTCTCTGACGGTGTTGGTCAAGAAAATCCAGGAAAAAGAACCGTAAAGAAATCAGGAACATCATTGAACTGATGTCATAAGCTCCACATTACATCCTCATGTGAACCAGTCACATGTCTGCAGAAAAACAGCCGGTTACTTCTCCCTAGAATGGAAATCAGAATAAAAATGTATATTTATTTCATAACGTATTTTTAAATATGATACACAGATAAGGGTATATGATGCATTATATGCGACCAAGCAGCCATTATAGTCAAGTATTAAATTCTGACCACTAGAGGACAGCAAAGACTGCGCAGCACTTAAATCCAGGGAATCGGTCAAGGATGACACCATTTAGGGCTGGACGATATATCAATATTACTTTGCAAGCAATATAAAATTAACTTGCGTTGTGAATATTGTGATGATTTTAATATGCTTTTCATTGCCCATTACATTTCTAAAGAGCAAGGGAGAAGCCTAGTTATGCATCCACTTCTTGTGGGTTTGTGTGTGAGATAATAAAGACATTTTAATAGCTGCAAAAATGAGTTAGGAGGTTCGATTGATTTCCGCAGCTTAGTTCTTTCAAACTGCCCAGCGTATAGAAATAAACAGTAACACTTTACAATAAGGTTAACATAAACTAATAATGAACAATACTTTTATTAATCATAGTTAATGTTAATTTCAACATTTATTAACGCATTATTAAAATCACAAGTGGTGTTTGTTAACATTAGTTAATGCACTGTGAGCTAATCTGACAATGTTTATTTATGAACTGGCATTACAAAACAATGGTTCTTCTGCTTAAAGACCTACAGATATGTACAAGTGGTGGAAAATACTGTTTATATAACTGCATACTGTGTGGGACTATATACAAACACTGTAAAATCATAGAGATGAATCCTCTTACCATTCTCACCTCCGTGGTGGAGGATAAAGCGAGGGGGCAGAGGCTTGTTGACTGGCAACAATGGCTGAAGATGAGATACCTGTGTAATGGAGAAACACCTTAGTTGCATAAAAGTGTGATTTTGTGATAACACATGAAAATCCTTCACTGATTTAACAGTACACTTGTATGTATCAGAATTATTACGGAGACAGCTGACGTTGTTTTAATTCTGTTTTGCTAAAGTGACTTCAAAAAGACGAACTTCCCATCACTAACGCCTCGTGTGACCACACCCTGAGCTATTTTTATAGTTTACCTGTAGCATAGGACAGGTCATACTGTCCTGGGAGTAGTGGGTAGCCAAGGTGATGGTGGGAAGGCATGATCCTTTGAGAGGGCGAAGATCTCGGACGTTCGCCGTCTCTTTCTCTCTCGCTCCCACTTCTGTCTCTTTCATGAGGCGTCTTTTCACCCACCGTGGGCGATTTGCTCTTGTATTGGCTAGCATGCTGATGCAGGATGTCCAGAGCTGCTTTAGACTCAGATGCAGACTTGCCACTCACCGTAGGACTGGCACGAGACTTCTCACCCTCCTCTCCATGTGGCATCTTACTGCCATATGGAGAAAAAGAGTACCCTGGTGACAGGTACGATCCTAGGAAAGAGGTGAAATTAATAGCGGCCCTTAGTACAAGGTCAAATGAAATAGTTTTCCATTGGTGTTTCATAGTTAGCTCCACAAAAGGACTTACCAGGATAATTCTGCATCATGACAGCAGGCATCCCTCTATATCCCGGATGACCGGGGTCATAACCCTGGCCATAGGGGTATCCATGCATGTAAGACATATACGACTGGTGCTGCTGCAGCGGTGAGGAAAACTGCATATGTGCTCGTGGATCTTTGCTGACTCTATGCTCCTCTGAGGCAGATGAAGTTCTTGGTTCGGCCCCTTCCTTGCTTTCCTCTTTAGAGGGAGTGTCTTTAGGACGCTGCCTGTCGTCTTTGCCTTTCCGGTCTCTCTCGCGGTCTCTGTCCCGATCTCTTTCCCTTTCACGATCACGCTCACGATCCCGCTCTCTCTCTTCCTTCCATCTTTCCTCATCAATCTGTTTCTGAGCATCGGGGTATTTGCTGGGGTAAACGTACGGCCACAGTCGAGAGTCTGGCTCCTGTGAAAGAAAGTGGAGTATGAAATGCTCATTATTAAAGAGAGATAAGTGCACAGTGAGAATGGATGTATTATCAAAAGGTCATTCTCAAGAGTTGTACATTTCTCAGGTTAAAAATGATGCAACAACAATATTGTAGGAAGAAGACGTTTCATACCTGTCTGTACATGTACATTGCCTGCTCCATAGCCGACCTCCCAGACTCGAGGCCAGGTTTCGGCTCATCTTTCGCGTGATGTCCAGCTTCACTTAGCTTCATTTTCAGCCCCTCACCTTGCTGGATCTGTCCCTTGCCATCTTCTCCTTTAGGGATGATGACCGACTTGCCAGGCTCCGAGGGATCTTTGGGCTTGCCCTGTGGGGACGGTTTACCCAAATCTGAGAGACTAGGCGCTTTAGACAAGGTAGGAGGAACCGAAGCTTTCTGCTTCCATTCTTCTTGCTTCATGGATGCTTCCCTATCCTTCTGAGCAGCCTCCGATTTCTTCTCCGCAGCACGATGCTGTTCAGCTGCTTGCCGTTGCCGGTCCTCACACTGCTGCCTATATGCTGGGTTTGTGCTCATTAGGTGGTTATGGTAGGCCTGATCAGGTGAATAGCCATAGGGAGGTACGTAAGCGTACTGATTGTAATAGAGAGGCTGCATGAACATGCTAGATCGCTGCTGAATGACTGAAGGCTGTGGTGGCTGCTGAGAGGATGCACCTATTTCCGGCTTTCGATCTTCAGGTGGCTCTGATTTGCCCTTGTCGTTCCCAGGTTCTGGGTCTTCCTCCTTTTTCACCTTCACTGCACCGTCTTGCAATGATGTGACAGTGTTAGCAACTCCTGGACTGGGGTTTGGGTTGACATAATTGGGCGGGTAGTACGTTTCATAACCTGGATAATAAGAAGAGTCTTTGTTTGGTGGTTGGGATGGAAACAGGGATTTCTTGGCAGCTTCCCGGACTGCCTGATCCTCGGACTTGACCTTCACTCCCTCCACTTTGCCCTCTCCATCTTCCCCTGCATCAGAGATGTCCGAATACGCTGGGCTGTTGGTCTTCACAGAAGAGTTATCGGCCCCATTTTGGGTAACCACATGAAGTGGAGTGAGAGGTTGTGCCATCCCCCCACTTTCTATCCGACTGGCCACACCTATAGAAGGACTGGGAGAATTATCAGAGAAGCTGTAGATTTTGTCTGCCTCGGCTTTCATGCTGGCTAGCCGACTTTGATGCGGATCTGTGGATCCATTTAACAGCCCCTCACTCTTGCTGCCTTGGTCTGAGCTCTCTGAATATGGGCTTTTACCTTCTTCAGGTTTCCCTCCTTTGCCAGGGGCTTTTGGACTGTCTCCTTCCTTCCCACCCTCCTTCTTTTTCTTATCTTTCTTTTTCTTGTCTTTAGAGCTGCCCAAGGCTGGGTTCATTGAGGGATCTCCCATTACAGCAGGTTTGGGTTGAATCGTTTTTAGTTGGGGGCTCTTGCTAATGGATTGGACCACAGAGCCCATGCTGGAGGAGGAGCCTGAACTGGGGGCAGGGAAGCCAGAGGTGGAGTACAACTGCTGTGGAGGTAAGGTAGGAACGAGGGGCCTTGCAGACTTCATTGCCTTCTGAGCGAGCTTGTCTGCCTTGGTACCACTACCAGACTTCTTAGCTTTGTCCAAACCTCTTTTATCATCAATGCCGTCGTTGCTGGTCTCATCTGTAAGACACGGGCCATCTTCACACCCATCCATGGGAACACCAGAGTCATGCTCTGGATCTGATTTCTTCTTGCCCGGCTGCTTGGAGCTGAACTTTCCTGATGATGGTGATGGGCTCTGTGCATCAAATCCTCTGCCTTTGGGGGTGACTGAGCGCGCAGGAGAGGCACATCCCTTCTGAGAAATGGATGCGCCATTGCAACTGCCTGGCTCTGGATGCAAAGTGGAGTCCTCTCCATATTCGCTATCCCCATCTATGTCCAGCTTGATGTCATCATCATTGTGAGCACGTGCCTGGTGATACTTCAAGCCGTTAATGTGCTTGTACTTCTTGTTGCAGTTGGGATGGGGGCAGTCGATAAGCACCGGCGATGGGCAGTTGCGATCCAAAGAGGGAGGCAAGGATTCAGCTTTGATGTTGGAGAGGGGAAGGACAGTATGAGGTATTCCACTGTTTGAATTGGTGCGCATTCGTTTGCTACCCTTAGTGTCCTCTGAACTGGAATTGGGCTCCATGTCTGAGACAGGCTTGTTCTTGCGTTTGTTAGCAGATGAAGGACTAGCTTTTACATCTTCTGTGTTGCTGTTTGGTGGGGTGCGCCGCTCAGAGGAGTTCTGACTGCCCCGTCGCCCTTTGCTGTTGGACGCGGCTCGAGTCTTGCTGTTGTTGCTGCCTTTGTTATCAGAAGAGTTGCTGTTCTCGTTGACGGGTGTATTGCTATTGGGCCTCATTCTTTTACCCCGTCCACGGCCATTCCTCATCTCCAGGTCACTTGTGGGTGACTCACAGAACCTGAGGAAGCAGAAAGGAAAAAAAAAACATTTCTAAATGAAAAACAACTTTTCCATCGACACTAGATTCAGAATCATCAATCCAATAAATAAGTGCCGTCCTTTTCCCACCTAAATCTCTCACAATTATCTGCAAACCACAAAGGGTGCCAACAGTGCTGCAGATATTCTCTCAGATGAGAGATGGCCTCTCTTCTAAATCAGCCTCTCCATTTGGATGCTATAAGTGCTTCTCCAGTGGGCCCTGGAGAGCCAGCAACGTGCTGTGCGTTTTTATCCTCTCGTTATCCCTGATCTCGACAGCAATGCTTGTTCTGATGAATTGCATGCAGTGCCACACTGCTGCAGGATTAAGCCAGGGTGACCTGGCTGCTGATTAGATGCAGTGTGATAACATCCTCCAACAAATAAGGCACATACTCAGAGGCAAGATCAACCAGAGAGCTTGATCAAAGCACAGGCATTAAACCGTAGTGAAACAGAGCAGTTAAGGAAGCTACCTTAGGGCCCCCAGTACTCAGAACAGGAATGAAATAATGATATGTATCATTGGCTGAGAGGTAATGTTAAGATATATTTAACAGGAGAAAATCTGTTTGTCAAACAGGAACGTGCATTTTTATAAACTGGGGGTTAAAAGGAACAAGATATGGTCTATTTATAAAATACGTCTCACTATATGATGGTTTCAGATGGTGCATCAAGTCATCAAGTGTACAGCTTTACAATTTGTCACCCCCTTTAGCCAACTGGACCACAAGTGAACACCCAAATCATCACTATCACTTCAGAGTTTGTGTCAGATCTGGAAGCTGCACTGATCTGTAATTGCTTTAACCTGTTCCAGGGACTACATGCGACTCAAAGCAGCTGTGACTGGAAAGCAAACATACAGAAGAAACACTCCTGTATGAATGCACTGCATCATCTTCACCGACACTCTCCCCAGGGGCTAATGCTGTGTTAGTAATGTTTGCCTGCAGTCTCCTGCAGCCAGCAGATAAAGTGCACCATGGAAATACAGCCTTTTCTGGAACATTACGATTAGAAATTACAAGCTACCTCCTGAGGCAGAGTCTCTCAAATGCACACCGTGTTATGTACAGCAAATTATTTGTGCCATGCAGCACTGGTATCTGACCTTGGGCAGGATACAGCATGAAAAAAAAATATAGCTAGGTGTCTGTACTGTAAAAAAAACATTTGCAAGGTCAAAAAGAAGCTTCCTTAAAACCTTAACGCACTATTATTGCCTCAAGCTATATTAGCCCCAATCTTTGTGTCGGGCAGGACTTCCATGGCATTAGGACCCAGTAGAATCGTAACTGAAATGCTGGTCTGTGAGGAACTACTGCTGTTTTAGATCGATGCATGGAATAGAAAAGAAAATGGGGGGCTGGGAGAAATCAATTCCTTCATGATGCTGCATTTCAAAAAGGTGGGTGCCAACAGGGGGGCGTTTTGAGACATTATGCTCCAATGTTTCCTTCATTACTGCAATGGCAGTATACAAAGGCCCAGTTGAGAGGATCGAGCATGTAGTGGCCAGAATGAATTCAAACAGATCTATTGTTCAAAAAAGTAACGTCATACTGCATTTATTTGGCAAAGCTTTCATAACAAGCTGAACATGTGCATCTGTAAATAAAGTTAAATGAGGTTGAAGCTTACCGTGGGGGCGCCCAGTCATGTCGAGTGCAGTCTAACAGCGTGCCCACATACGTCTTGTTCCTCCAGGTAACATTTACAACCAGCATACCTGCAGAAAAAACAAAAAAAACAATATAGGAAATAAGACTTCAACTACTAAAACACAATAAAGTACAGTATTTTACTTAAGCAGTAAAGACAAAACTACAACCAAGGGATCTTAGACCCAGACAACCCTAGTGGGAATTAAATAAACTAAATGCTTATTTAATGCTTAGTATACTACACATGCAATACAAGAAATACCCTGAAATAGTACTTTTACTACACTTGCAGTCTGCTAAACTGGAACTACTTAATGCATTTTAATTGTGCAGAAGCAATGCTGATATATGATAGTGTTAAAGATATACTGGTAGTGCTGAACTATACCCAAGTACGCTTCATGCACAATTTAAAAAGCTTGCATTTTAAGACAGATATTACTCAACGATCATACAATCCTCATCAAAAAGACACATTTTAGGCTTAATGTGAAGAAATGTGCATTGTGTGGAAGTAGTAAAGTTTTATTATAATTATAAATGTTACAATTTTAATTACTATACTTAATATGAAATCAATGTATTTTAAATATGCTACTGTTTCACTAGGGTGCGTTGTATGCAACGGCATTGTGAACAATAAGCATTAGCCTTCATCTACACAAGTGAGAGTTGGAAAAAAAGATAAATGAGTGCCTGTTGGCACAAGTACACTGCTGATTTTACATTCCTCAGCACAGATGTCCAAATCTAGAACACCTTCTGTATAAAGACAACAGGAACAGCAGGGTGCACAAAATTAGTATGCACCATAGCATATTAGTATGCAGAGGGAAGTAAAGGATAAAGAGAAGAAAAGAAAGGGTGGTGGGGAACACTGGTCAGCCCATCTGCAATTCTACAGTATGTAGGGACTTGTTTTGAACTGGAATCCATCCAAAAAAAAGATTCATCCGCATCCAGCATTCCCAAGATCTGTCAACTTAAATCTCAGCTTCCTGCAGGTTGTGTGCCATCTGCTTGACATTTAGCACAACAAAACTCAGACATTGAGAGATGCAGAGTGCCAAAAGAGTGACGGGAAATTAGCCTTCACCTCCTGAACCTCATTTGTTAACACCAGGTGGCAGCAGCTATCATTTTTTAGGGACGTATCAGGAAACACCAAGTGCCTGGAAGACGGCACACACCTCTGCAACTCCCCAGCCACCCACAACGCAATTCCACCGCGCACACTCAATCAAGCGACTGACCTTCCTAAACGCCACAGAAAAAAAAAATCTATCTACGCTGCTTTTGAGGACAGCCTCCACAACCTTTCATTGTGACTGACAAAGGACACAAGAGATATCTGTTTGATTTCAAGCTGCAAGGCGCTATTCGCAATGGGCCATCAATTGCCTGCTTCTAAAACAGCTTATCAAGAGGTGCCAGGCAATAAAAATTTCACACCGCAGTCGACTGCAAAGGGAGACAAAAACCCTCCATGTGTTTAGTTCTGCCTTTCACGCTGCGTTTCCTTGACAACTGGCAACTGCGAGCAGCCACTGCAACGGCGCTCATTCCATCTCAATGACACAAGTAGGGAAACCGAGCAGAACACTCGAATCACGTCTCCAAATGGGAAATGTTGATAACTGGCCTCTAGTACGCGACTGAAAAAATCCCACTACATCTGCTAACAATTAGCATGACATCAGCTGTGGTTGGAATGGCAATTGTTGCCGCTGAAACCGGACCCAGGACCACCGGCGTGGCAAGGTGAATTGCGAAGTTGACCAACCTGCCAATTCAGTGTCATTTTCTGAAACGTACAACATTATTTCTAATGGCACGCGGGCAGCGCAAGGACCTGATTCCAGCACCCTATAAAAGGAAGCTGTAATTGGAACCCAGTCTGATTCTTTCGGTTTCAGAACCTCATTAAAGCACACTGAAACAGTCCAGTACAGTACAGCCTGGGAAACAGGTGTGTACTCGCTTCCAGAAATAATAAAGAGTATTATGGCACAGGTGTGCCACACAGCCAAAGGGAAAACATCGAGAGAATATGTATGTGCGTAACTCACATTCCCTGCCAGTGACCTCTACATGTCAGCAAGTCTCTCGACGAAACCCGAGCGCTAGTCGTCAGCTTTGAAGCGACATTTGCACCCTTGCACCAGAGATCTTTACAGCAGACTACTTTAGTTTTTATAAGCCAAGACACAATGTCTGCTGTATAACTGCATGTGTGGCTGCAAATTCTCCCGCATGGCTCATGTTTCCACAGTAGCTGCTTAATTCTGTAAATGGAAGCCCTGACCTGTCCTAATGTTTACCAAACACAAACGGTCTTCCCCACTAACATAGAACATTCCCTCATGTTAGTGTTTGGATCCTGTTTGGTTATTTTTCTAGAAATCCAAAAGCGTTCTCTAGAGGTTCTATTTTAATCATGCTCGTCTACTCCGTGAAGTCAGTTCCTTGTTGAGCGGTAAATCTCCACCTGTTTTCAAACGGAGCCGCAGATCACAGACGTTGCAATACTGAATGAGATATTTCACCACTAATCAAGGAACCAGCTGATTTACTGACTAGATGTGCATGATTATCCCTGCGATATGCATATTTATCTGTGCATGCACAAAAACAGCAATAACGCTGGATGGAAATGTCATTCTCAGATTCTGAGACCCAAACCTCTGCATGCTACAAAGCCTTAACGATGTCTAAAATGAACAGAAATTATGAAATGTCTTAAACAATCCCTCCCTACCAAAGTGTAGTAAAAACCTCCCCACACCCTATGTGTTCATTCATCTGTAATTAGTCACAGATAACCTGTAAATCATCTTAGCATTCATACAGGTTTGGTCTCAGACAGATTAAGACAGCGCTCCTAATTGTGAAGATTAAGGCAAGCGAGGCGATGAGAACTGGGGGTTGGAGGGCTGCTGGAACCAGCTACAAACAATGAGACATAAAACCCAACCTTGTTTCCATCTGCTCATGAAGCAGCCGTTTATTCACTCTCGAAAGCCGCCCAATCATTAACCAAGCTGTAACTCTCTCCCTCTCTCTGGGGAAGGGAGCCTCAGGCAGTTGGTTCCACTTATCTGGTGAATTCTTTCAGCGTTACACATTTCCCTCCTCTCTATGCCGGGTGAATCTTATGCAATCTGCAATTCTGCAAATGGTTATCTGCACGGATCGACAAACAAGAATACATATCTTAATGCCACTTGGTTGGCAATCCTGGAGTCCTCGCCCTGACAGATTCACTGCAGCCATCGACATTTTAAAGCGCCGTCCCATTGTTTGTTGCTTTTGCGAGGGCTGCCCAAACTTTCACTGTATGCCTCTTAACCCGGTCAAATTTTGAAAGAATGAATCATTACGAGTCGGTGGAAAACGTGACGGCGAAAAAGCTGAAAGCACTTGCTTCATTGTGATTGCCTTTGCTGTGTTTCCCACTCACTGTGCGTGGCTCTCTGTGGCTGTTTTGCATACCTCTGTGCTGCCTAGCTGCCAAGAGAAGCAAATTGGTGTGCCAGACAAGTCCAAACTAAGCCTGCAGGCTCAATTTCGGGGCTAAGAGAAGAGCTCGCTGTCTCAACGAGTTAAGAAACAGACCCTGAATGATTGACACTAGTCGACTGAGGGCTCTTGTTTGTTTGTGCTTGCTTTTGTTTGAAGGGCAGGGAAGCATTTTTACATATAACCACAAGTTACATTAAATGGAACTGACATGGGGAACCAATAGCTTAAAAAGTCTGGATGATGATATACAGAAGGCTGACTCCTTGCACCACACCTGAAGAATCCCCGAGATCAAAAAGCAGAGAAATAACAAACATGGTGAATTCAGAGACTGAGGCTAAGAGTACTCTCTTTGGGTTAGTCTTTAAGAACCTTGGCAGTGACTGAAAGAATAGACGTCTGATCCCACCACCCCTCTACCCAGAGAGCAGTGCACTTGTCATCTTATATCCCATTTCCACACAACGCCCTTGCCTCGGAGCAAAAAAGGGGTCATAGCCATTGCTTTGGGCCCCTTAGTTCAACCTTCCCCCAATAGCCCCATCAAAGAGTACCCTATTGACAACAAAGAACTGACGAACCCAAAAGAAAAGAGGGGGGGAGCATAGGGGCCCTTACCGCCTGGGTCCCCAGCCTAATTTCTCCTGCAAAGAGTTTCATTAATGGGCAAGCATGGTCCCCGTAATCTGCCCCCGTGTCCCGCTGGGTGTGGGGAGGGGGCAAGACTGCAGGTGCCCCGGCATTGACCCGGCACCTCCTTTCCCATTCTCTTTTAACTCATCGTTCCCCATAGCCCCTCTGTTCCCCAGCTGAAGGTCAGATTGAGAGAAAAAAGGTGGAAAAGGGCATCGGTGTGACCGGCTAAGACAAAGGCAGGCTAACAAGTCACTCAAGAGAGCTAAGGAAGAGTCTGTATTCAATGGCGTTTTAGAAGTTATTGTGTCTGATTCATTTGGGATTAGCACAAACGCAGGGACAAAGACAGAAAGCGCAGAAGCAAGAGGTTGTTGAACAAACAGGATATAGAATATACAGACAAAAGCTCTCTCTCTCTATGTGTGTGTGTGTCAATATATGATTGATATATACACACACAACAACAAAGGATTGCGTCCACAATAAACGTTTATTTAGTTATTTCAACTCAAGTGGTACAAATCTTTTTGAACTTTTTGTTGTATTTTTATGATAATATAATCACTAGGACAAAAAAAAACACATCCTTATGCACACACGTGTGTGAGGGAGTGTTATTATCTGTATTTATATTTAATTGAAAATAAGCTCATGCTAATAAAAGACAACCACAAGCACCAATTTTCCCGTTTGACATCTGTTTTTGCACGAGACCAGTCGTCTCAAAAAGAACTGAGAACAGAACTGGTTGTCAAAGACCTGATTTTTTTATGAGGTTGTGATCCTTTGACATGCTTGCTCGGATGGCTGCCTCTACTGATTATCTGGGTCACATGACCGAGGTGAGCAGGTCTCCTGGGAGAGGAGAGAGAGTGGTGGTGGGGGGGGGTCCTCTTCTTTTGTAAGATCCACACTAGTGATTTGGCACAGCTGAGTAACTTGTGCTCAGCAGAGGGGTGAGAACATTCCCTTCCCCCCAGACATCCATCCTCAGCACTTCTTCCCAGTAGACGACCAAGGGTTGCCAGGAGGCAATTATAAACCCTTGAGTAAAGTGGGAGGATGGAATCCTAAGAGAGTGAAAGGTACACAACAAAACTTGCCATTCAAACCTGGAAAATAAGCACAAAGACTCCCGTCTTCCCAGGCGATATCACTTTTTACAGCTCTGAAGAACAAACGCCAACACGGCTGAGGTTGCTCTTAGCTGGTACGTCTTCATTGGTTTCGGATTTTCCGGCTGCAAAAGCCAGAGGGAGAAATGAGAGCGAGAACGAGCTGCATCTGGTCATTGTTGTCCAATATTGACAGCCTGCCGAGCGCTGACAGGAACCGAGAAAGCTAGCCGGATCCCCGCTGCGAAATGTAAGAGCTGTTAGACGAGGAGGAGAAAGACTTTGATGGAAGATCTGAGGGAAAAAAAGGAAGAGACGAAAAGGGAAGTGTGGAACAAAACCAAAAGCAGAGCGAGGCCGAGTTGAGGCTTGACCACAAGCTGAGAGAGAAAAAGACAGGCTGGATCTGGCATTCTGTGCGCGCTCAGCTTGGCAAGGTCCGTCTGACTGACAGAGAAAAGAAAGAGACGACCAAGAAAAGGAATGAATACCACTCTCTCCAGGGCAAACATGACAGCCCAACAGGGCTCTTTGTGCGTTTTCCAGACCGGCTTGCCTGAGCCGACATCCACATGTCAAGTGTCTGTCTTCATTACATTCCTTCAGAAAAGGGGACACTAGCCACGGCACTAGACGTCTGCTCAGGAATTGGACAACGCCACCGTGTTCATGACGCCGGTTGGAGAGGTGGAAACGTGCCACCAGTAGAAACAGCTCCAAGGACCTCCTCACAGCAAAGTAAACCACCTCTAATTGTTTGGAAAGGTCTCCAGAACAAAGTTAGTCTTATCTCCTTCGCCATTTTCCTGCTTCACAATCCCTTTTGTTTCCGGGAAAGTCAAAAAGTTTGTGGTTCAGGCTTATTTGAACACCAGAACATCATGCTTTGAAGACGGTGAACACGGCCGACTCCAAGGACACAAAAGGACCCGGTATGTGCGTGTACAGGTTTGCCACCCGGACTCAAAAATAGGAACAACTCTGGCCTGGCAAACGCTCCGGTTGTTTCGCCAAAGCCAAGCTAGTGTCGTGCCAGCCCACCGCAGGGATGCAGGGATTCTGGCAGGAAACTCCAGGAGCCATAAAGCACTGGAAGATTTGAGGCTGACATTTGAGAGTGTCAGCAGGCGGGGTCGACAAGAGACGAGACTCCTGCCGCAGAAATGCATGTTGCTGTGCAGCTCTTGCAAAATGTCACTTTCTCTGAGCGCCTTGCCCAATCTGATGTCTCCTCTCTCCCTGAACCTAGATGAGCTGTCACAGGCTGATGGAGGAGGGTCTGGGTTGCCAGGTCAGGGGCACTTCCCTCTCCTCATGCTGACAGCCCAGAAGGAGAGCGATCTTTGATCCGCACAGTTCTCTTTAAATACAGCTGCCCCAAAGGTCAGCATTTGGTAGTCAAATCACAACGCAAAGAGGTTGTTTAGCCTTTAGGTGCAAATGAACACGACTTTAGTTTAACAGAATGCAACGTTCTGGATGAGAATCGCATGCATATGCAGAATAATTCATGCACCAGTGATGCAGAAAAACTAGCCAGCTGTGCAAGTACATTTCTAGTAGCTGGGTGATTCATTCTGATTGTTAACACCGACAACTACAAGACCTGTCAGCTTTAATTGTAAAACATTGATCACAAAAGCCATTACTGGTGGATGACTTATAAATAAAAAAAGTAAAGCTATAGTTATACTAGAGTACAGTATATATATATATTATACCAGTTCAGCACTAGTTAACTAATGTTAAAAAATAGGACCTTACTCTAAACCAAATTCAAAAAGTACACATTTTGAAATTAAAGTGCATGGAAAAACTATGATAACTCGGCCTTGTATGAACTTCATAAACACCGCACTAGTTTTACGTAAGCCACAGTAGATCAGATGGAACAATAACCCACAAGTCCATCCATTACACAACTCTCCAAAGGGCTCGGAAAGCCTCCGGGCGTCCGAACTGAGACGTCTCTAACAGCTCCGAAGCCTCCAACTGCAAGGCATGCTGGTCTGGCTGTTATTGCTCATTCCCGTGACCCTCTCTGGAGGCGCTTTCAGACTTTCCTCTGGCTCGTTTTCTGCATTTGTCAAATGGAGAGCGCCGTGCCACGAGACCTCAGCACTGAATCATCAGGACTGGAGGTAAAGCGAGACGGATGGAGATATGAAGAGACCGGGGGAAGACAGGAAGCATTTGATGTGGTGTGAACTAGCACGATTTCTGTGTGTTAGCGGAGCTAATGGAGCTAATGGAACGAGTGGGCGAAGGTGAAAGTATGAGCTGCATGGCTCCTTTTGACCTTGCCTGAAATTGTCAGTCGCAGCAATTCTGCATTATCACAGCAAAGAGGAAACACGGCCGGGTGTTCAAATAACAGACGTCAGCCAAATAGCTGAGCGAGACCTGCTCGCGTTACAACACAGTCTGCTAAAACAAGACCTCTATCATCAGGTTAATTTGCCTTTAAATACCTGCTAGTCTATACAACTCTTCTTTGACAGACAGCTCATAACAGGAACTTCAGAGGTTAAGCTTTATCAGGTGGTGAACACAAACTGCTATGTCTGGATTTTGTTTGTTTATAGCACAAACACACAAATGGCTAATGGCTACAGCGATGCAGTCAAACACTGAACAGTTTGGCACCGGTCCTGGATGAAAAACATCCGTTTTATGGGAGAAAAAGCATTGTGTAATGAGGCAAACGGCAGCTTTTCTGTCAATCACCAGCCAAGCTGAAATCAGTGTCTAGGAAGCTAAACAAGCAAACATAAGTGTGCTCTAACCTGGTCTGCACTTCACTAGACGGGTAACGGGAACAAAACAGGCTCGATTGGTTGTGTGCAATATCCTGCAAGCATTTTTTGGAAACCACATATTAAATGTCCCTGTAAAGATGTGATTCATTCTTTCAGTGTGGCGGTAAAACAACAACGTAAGGGTTAGTGAGTAATGAAAATAAACCCTCGAGATGGCTTAGCGCGATTGTGTTGTTATAGTATTATATACTAGTCTTATAGTTAATTAAAACCACTTAAAAAACTTTTTTTTAAGAAATTGACATTATTACAAAAATCAAATACTAATAAAACTAATACCATAAAACTCCTAAATTACTTCAAAATTAAAACAAGCGCAGAATTATTTTTTATCATTTAAAACTTCAAACGTAATAAAAATTAGAATGCAATTATTAATTATAATAATCTTTGTGATGCTCTTTTTTTCTGTTTTAATTCAAACATATTAACAAATGTTAGTTTTTTTGCAACTAACACACTTTTAAATATTTTATATTAAATTTTAGTTAACGATTCTTTTATTTTAAATAACGATAAATGTTTTTTGATGAAAGTTTTAGTTTTAGTTAATAAATAATAAGTGCAGCTCTGTGTTCATTTCCACATGATCCGGTGTTTTCAGCATCTCGAGAGTTTGAGACACCTCTAATGTGTATTTGCAAACACAACATATGCAATAATTAAATGTTATCAGAGAAACTCTAAGGGCTCCCTGCAGATTTCTATAATTAAAAACTTTTTTAGCCAAAGAGGGCATTTCTGAAGCTCTGTAATTCCCAAATTGGAGAAAAATTTGGATTTGATTTGAATCAAGCAGCCCTAGTATTCATTTCAACATTAAATATAACCGTGATTAGATGTGGAGCCGACAGAGTGCAGCATCCATCTGTCCTTACCGTCCTCGGTCTCCTGCCAGACGATGCCCTCCAGGTTGACGCTGGTGCCAGGTTCGCAGGGACCCAAACATTCAGGCTCGGTGGCCAGAGCCACGTCAGAGGTGTTGACGGCCACGGAGCGCGTGCGGACCATGATCTGCTCACACGAGGAGGAGATGTCACTGTTGCCCACAGGAGCGAGGAGGTGGAGCGGTGGCGGGGCCGGCGTGGAGACCGGAGACTCCATCTGTGAGAGAATTCAGAGAACAATCAGTTAGCAAATGATGATCCAATCATAAGACGACCACAACAAAACATTCATTTACTACTGTACTAAATACGTTTATTGCGATTAGAATTGTTAGGGTTTTTATGTGGGGATACTGTAGGGTTGGGTTGATAGACGATGTCATCGTCTATCGCAGATGGCCAGTAGACATCGCGATGCTCCGCCCTGCGGCAGCTGCAGCAACCAGCTCGCGAAAAACACACTTCATCTATGGCGGCAAATCTATGCCTTTAATAAGCGAGCGCACAACTGATGCTGCCGAGCGCAGGAAATCATTTCCGCGAGTGGAAAACAGATGTACATGCGAAGAAACGGGGCCCGCGAGCTCAATTTCAAACCTTTGCACGCGCTTGATGTGTCATCTGCGCGCAACTCAAGCACTCGTGCACGATCACTCCTGCGCTCAATCCTCCCTCACCTGCTCGCACGAACACTGTTTTGTCAGTCGTGGGGCGGGGCTTGGTGTTTCAGTTACAACTAACCCCCCAGCGGCTACAGCGACGACGATGTCATCGTCCATCGCGATGTTTCACATTAGACATTGTACGATGCCAAAGTAATGCAATTACAGAGACTGTAAACAGACAGCGATGAAAGCATAAGCTGACATTAGGCTCCACGTCAAACCTCTACGTTCAATTACAGCAGTTATAAGCCCAGCGAGGGTGAAGTATGTGAACCGAACAGAGCCTGGGACTATTTAACCTTAGTGCCAAGAGCCATGAACGCTCTGTGATTATTACTCATGGCCACCGATGCTTCATGCGTCAGGTTCATCATGAGCTTCCGCAGCTGGTCCTCCTCAACCATTCGCTTTCACCAGCACTCCTGGCCCTTTCATTATCTGATTATGGCTTTTGTTGAATTGAACTAAAGCTTTTTGCTGGTTGAAAAAGAATTAAAACCAGAGATAGATGGTCTGAGCCAGTTCTACACCGATTTTCATTTAGTGTCATTCAATATTAATAGCAAACACTGCATGTTGCATTGTTTATTCTTTCCAAAAAACTAAAGATCTCACGGCAGCATTTAGAAGAATAAAGCGTATTAAAAACACAGCCATCTTCAGATGTAAACACCGTCGTGTCTGAATGTGTATTCTGTACCACAAAAATTAGATTAGATTAGATTCAACTTTATTGTCATTACACATGTACAAGTACAAGGCAACGAAATACAGTTTAGGTCTAACCAGTAGTGCAATAGCAGCAAGTGCAGGATACAGGTATAAGTGCGCTTATAGCAGATATGTACTAGCAGAAACTGGATAAATTACCTGTACAGAGTAAAAGAAATGTATTTAATAGAAAGGCTAGATATGGCTGGTTGTTACGGAGAGACGACTGAAGAAGCATAAACATTAGTTCCTGTTGTGACTCACTGCTTATCCAAAGCCTGGCCGCAGAAGAGGCCTGTAATTGATAAAGCAGCTGGTGTTCGCAGTGCCAAGGTCACGCATTCAATTCCCAGGGAACACATGAACTGATGGAATGAAGGCAATGTGAGTTGCTTTGGATGAAATTGCCAGCCAAATTCATAAATTAAAAAATTATAAATAAATGTAAATCATAAAAAAAAAAAAAATCCTAAATACAAAAAATAAATTATGGTGTCAATTGAATAAAGAAAATTTAGTAATTAGTCTTTTTTTAACATTATACTTTGTTTTTAAATATACTTTTTATATTGCAATTTCACATTCAGTCTTAAATTAAACGTAGAACTATAAATACAGCATATTTTGGGCCGAATGCCCACACTACTGACTACCGCCCCCTCCATATTCAACCACTGACTACTGTAATGTTGACTAAACTAACATTATAGCGTATCTGAACAACTATTAGACTTAAAAAAAATAAGTTAACTATTATAATAAATGGCATATTTACTTTTGGCCTTCAGCAAGTCGGAAATGAAAAAGTTTTCAGCAGCTGGTTATTAGATTATTTGGCTGCTGTTACTTTAAGAGAAGTATTTTTAACCCCATAAAACAGGAACAAACGAGTCTCCTGCGTTAATGTGCTAATTCTGACAACACTCGTTTGTAATTCTCTCTTATTAAAAGAAACATAAGGCCTATTTTGAATTGAATGTAACTGAAGAAAAGCAGCTTGCTGAATGAACTCAAAAACGGTGCTGGATGAAAACACTGCTGGCCTTGTTGAGCGTTCCCTCCCTTCCCCAGCGAGCGCTCTTGAATTTACAGTCTTGTTACTAAAAATTCACAAGACCACAGTGTTTGTGAGGGACCTGCGGAGTCACGCACTCTAATTCCAGTTCACTCAATTCCGCCGTTTTTCTGCTCCTTCAGCTCCTTCTCTTCAGTTGGATGTACTTTAGTGTGTCGGCAGTAAGAAAGCGAACACATGGCTTCAGCCGGGATTACCGGAGGATTAGACCGAGGGTGTCGCATCTGAACACCTGTCCTCTGCTACGCTACTTCCACAAACATCTATACCTGAGGACTACTAAAAGGTCATGTTAAACCCACTGACACCAGACAGAAAACACTGACGAGTGTTAAAGAGCTCAATGAGAGCTGCTTGCCAGTAAAACCACTGCCAACAACAACAAAGACCTCTTTAAATCCAAGGTCTAATGGAGAGACCACAGTACAATACATTCCACCTCATTAGAGATCGGTACTGTATCAGCCGATATTAGATTGATTTATTTGAAAAGGTCAATTTTGGATATTCAATATATTACACATTAGATATTTTACTCATTCCATTTTTCTCTTACATTATATTAGAAAATTTTTAGATGAGCATCATCTTGTGCCATCGTTTATCGGGTTATGTACAGGAAAGAATTTATTATATTTAATAAGAAATGTATACATTATGTAACTTATTTGAACAAAGTATTATATTATAATTATATTTTTGTAGATTTATATTTAGTAGGACTGTAACGATACACGATATGAAACCGAAATAGCGATCCTGTGTCGCGGTGTGATAAGCGTGCATCGCGACACACCCCGTGACTACCTTGAATTCCGCGCAGATGACATTTCGCAATTTTGAAATGAGCTCGCGGCTCCCGTTTCTTTGCGTGCAGATCTGTTTTCCTCTGGCGTATGTGATTTACCGCACGCGCCAGCATCAGCGGTGCGCTCTCGTATTAATGGCATAGATTTGCCGCCATAGATATGCGACCATTGTCGGTTGTCGATAACGAGGGGTTCAAGTATTTACTCAGTGTGCTCGAGCCCCGTTATCTATTACCAAGCCGGGTGCAAATTGTTTTAAAAATAGTTTTTTTCTCCCACCCCCCACGAAAAAAAAATCATGATGCGAACAGAATCGTGGGTTTGGTGTATTGTTACAGCCCTATTATTTAGCATATTATTTTATATTCATATTTTTAGGTTACTTTAACAACATCTTATTCCATTATTGATTGGTTACTGGACTAATGGACATGCCAGAATTTATTGAATATAATAATAAATAAATAAATAAATAAATGAATAAATAAATAATTAGCTCAGCTACAGATTTAATTTTTAAATGATCGTGCATAAGTAAATACTGAATATCACTTGATATATATACATACAATTAAATAATACAATATTTTTTCTATAGAATTACAATTTTTAAATAACTAACGCATCAGAATTGTCATTAAATATTTTAATTGCGCCAAAAATTGTGTGAGAAAGACACAGCAATGGTTTCAATATATCTTCTCAAAAAACGAGGAATGCTTATGTTTTCAGCTTAACACGGCCTGCAGAAAATGAAACGAATGCGTCAATAAATACACAAAAATGTTGCGATATTGAGAAAAATACATACATCGATATGTGATTGTGTCAACAGGCGTAATCCAGAATGTGGGATCTCCACCAAACGCTTAGCGTACGCACCAGACGCTAAACCCAAACAGCCTCTCGAGTGGCTCAGCGTGAGGTGGAACGACTGGAGGGGGAAAAAACGCTCTGGAAACAAGAGCTAAATTAATATGGAACCTCAGCGGGAGAGACGGCGTGGTTCAACAAAAACACCGTTGGCTTCCTGGCTCGCGATCTCATTTGCGGTCTGAAGCACACCATTAGCGGTTCTGAGCTCGTTTTCTTTGAGTTTCCCTCCAAGTTTGGCGTACACTAGCCCTGCCGTCCGCACACATCCTGCGGTTAACACAAGATTGAGTTTTTCAAACAAACGAAAACTATCATTTAAATCACCCTGAAACTACATCACAATCTGGGCCGGCCACAGGCTTCACTTATCAAAGTACGGTAGCGTGCCTCTACAGGAAAGAAACATGATCTGCTTCTCCAGAGTCGATGGGCGACCCAAGCCAGAGCGACACCCGATAGGACGCTTGTAAAAGGACTCGGGAACCCTTTCTTTACCAGTGGGGGATCCCAGGAAAGCTTCAGGCAACCATCGTAGAAAACTCTTTCAGCGGCGCAAATGATCGCGCCCAACCCTTGGAGGAGGAGCGCAAAACTAAGAAAGCTGGGAAGAAAGACCAGAGGAATGTCCCCCAGTGGTACTAGATAGTTGGGTGATCTGCCGCCTCTGACGAAGAACACATCTGTTAAACCAGTGTCACACATTAACTTGAACTGCACAAGCAATGGAAATACCAGATGCCTCGTGCTCAGAGAGCAAAGTAACGTCTAGCCACAACAGAATGACCGCAGAGGTGGGTGTGCGCGATGACTGCAAAATGTTAGCAGGGAAAAAACCCAAGAGCGCCTGCCAAGACAAGCTGCTGCACCTTTGAGATTGAAAACACGGGATATTCCTCTCTTGCGATAAGAACACAAATAGCACTGGCATTTGAGAGCAACGAGGAAATAGCAAACGCAACTTAAAAGCTTTTATTTAAGACTGCACAAAATGATTACTAACACAGTTAGATTAAAAACTAGTGCTGTTAAACGCACACAAAATAAGCTTCTGTTTGAATAATATATATTGATTGTGTATATATAAATACACATACACAGCATATACTTTTCATGTCTATATTTTTGTATTCAAATAAATATATTTTTTATAATATAGGTCAACAAAAATCTAAATTTTTCTGAAATATGTACATGCATGTGTGTATTTATATAAACATAATGCATTTACAATTGCAATTTATTTTACACCACTAATTAAAAGATTACAATTCTATGATTTTATATATATATATATATATATAGTTTATAGAAATATTATATTTTTTTTTTAAGAGTATTTTTTTATACAGACAATATTCAATTATGTGCCGATATGATAAGGCTAAGATTAAAACATTTAAATTCTAAGATATTTTGTCTAAATATTTACAAGAATACCTGAAAAATACATATTTTATGTATTTTCATATATATTTAAAATAAAATAATAAAATAAAATCAAGAGTAAACGCTAAAATCAAAGTTGTACATGCTTTTAAGAATGCTAAAAAGTATAATTATTAAAATTAAAATTAAGTCTTTCTTACTACATTTTATATAATAACATACTGATATTAGCCTTTATCATATAAAATGTAAATATATATTTTTTTTCAAACCGCAAAAGCGTTTCAAATAATTCACATGAATTTAAGTATCACAACATTATCATCAGAAAAGGATGCTTAGAAATTAATTGAATATAATTAAAGTATTTGTGTGTTTAAATTAGTGCTGTCAAATGATTAATCGCGATTAATAATAAAATAAAGTTTTTCTTTACAATATATACGCGTTTATGCTGTGTTTGTTTATTATGTTTATATTAAAACACACACGTACAGTTTACATTTTGAACGTATTTACATGTAAATGCATTTATACATTTATTTTCTTATATTTGATATTATATACATGCATGTGTTTGCATTTAAATATACTTAATAAATATACACAGCACATACAAACATATTATGCAAAGAAAAACTTTTATTTTGGATGCGATTAATCACTTGACGGCACTAGTTTAAATACTAACATTAAATATTCATTTGATACTGCTATAAATTTACCTGAGTCAGCTGAAATGGATTTTAAAATATCCATAATATCGGCTTATAACCGATATGTACCAATCTCTCTTCTTTTTTTGCTTTATATTGGACGTTCCTACTGTTTTAGCTGTACTGTAAATAGGCCAAAAGCAAGTGAACACCATGATTCTTTAAAGCGTCAATCAACAGCTTTCAGCACGTCGACAGTTTAACAAACGTCACGTTGTGTTTAGATGTACTTCGCTCTAAGAGTCCTTTCAGGTTAGCGCCGCTACTCCGAGCTGTGTAAACCACTTCCAGTTCAGACCAAAGAGGAAAAAAAAAAACGCAAGTCAGTTGAGAAAGAAAGAGGTGCTAGGAGACTTTAAACATCCTCTTGTCAGCCTCACATCCTGAGCGAAAGATCCGTTGCATTCCACCGCATGAGAAAACAAAGTCTGCTAGTCAGTCGATGGCTGGAAAACAAGCGCAGAAAAAGAGCAGCGCTCAAACCAAAACACTTTCGCACTGCCAGCCAAAACACGCCGCTCATGCCATGTTGATACTCGGAGGCCTGTTTTCTTCAAACGTGTCCGATTCACTCGAAGGTCCGAGTCCAAGTGGATTAAAAAGCCTAATAATTGGCATAATGAGACACTCGCACACTTTGCAAGCTAACGTCACTACCGTTTATTCAGCTCGCCAAGGAGAGCACTTCTGCCACAATAATTCCCCTGTTCCAGCACGCAGGCACTTAAACAGGCTCGCAGAGGCTGAATCCGGTAATATCTCGAAGGTCATAAAACAAATGGGGCTCTAACTGCGCTGGCCTATAATTAGAGAGCAGGGGTGACTAAAAATCTGATTCATGGAAACCAAAAACTGTCTGTAATTTGAGTTCCACTGGCCTCTGGAACCTGCTCTGCTGACCACATTTGAGGCACTAAATTGGTACGTACAGAGATGTCAACCATGGGCCTGACCGCCGGGGACAGCGGGACAGTAAGCACTTTTATGCCACCATGTCATGCATGCGCAAGCGTCCCAGAAGAGCATCTCGCAAACAACACACACATTGTAACCGTCAGCGAGAACAAGCATGAATCTAATCAGTCAATAAAAGCGTGGCTGTATGATCATCAGCTGCCAAAGAGTGTTAAATGTTAACCCTATAAACCCTACATTTATCAGCATGATCAAAACTTTACTGGAAAGCCTGTTGTATACCATGATTCATAGCTCACGCTTTCCGTAAGCCATCAAAAAAACGAATCTTTATTCATTTAAATAAGCAGAGGTTTAATAAAGCAGAACAATTTGATTCCTCTGTTATTTCACATGGCAGGTTTCATACTGTACAAGGCTCAAAAACACACAGAAAGCATGAAGGAAAACCAAATCGAGAGCAAAGGAAACATTTATGAACCAAAACAGCATCTTCAAACAGTGAAAGCAAGAAAAATGCCACGAGGGGGGAAAAAAAGTGTGTGAGATAAAAAGAGCAAAGAGGGGAAAATACAACAAACGACAGCCACCGCATCAACAGCGCCATCCAGTACACAGAGCTAACATCCCCCTCCTTCATAACCCACATTCAGAGGAGATTCAAAACAGACATGTGTCTCATTAAAGCCAGAGAGCATCTCAGGATCATCTGGCAACATACGTCTGCCTTGCTTATAGTGCCAAGATCCATTTTGCTTTCCAGTTGTTAACACCAAGCAAGCCAAGCAGACATTTATTTACATGATCAAACGTTTCAAAGCATTTTCATACCGTGTTTAACAAAGATGTGGTTTCGTTGAGGGATGTGGCTCGAGATGTGCAAATCTATATTTGGATTGACTATTTATAAAACGTTTAATTCACTTAAAAGAATTATTCACTTCATATCTGATGCATAACAAACGATGATATTTGGAAGAATGTTTCAATGGTTCCATACAATGAATGTCAACGGGGACAAAAAGCCAACATTGGACGCCACCGACTTCTCAAATGGACAAAATATCTTCTTGAAATGACAGAGAGAGGGTCAGCTGGGTCAGCTGTCATGATTGAAAGAACACTGATTTTAGGGTAAAGTCAATGTTTTTTTCTTTTGGATAATGAGTTTAAAAACAGCTAGTCAGAGCAGCATGAGCAGGATTAAGCTGGTCAATGAGCTGGTTTAAGTTGGTAATGAGCTGGTTTAAGTTGGTAATGAGCTGGTTTAAGCTGGTCAATGAGCTGGTTTAAGCTGGTCATAAACTGGTTTAAGTTGGTAATGAGCAGGTTTAAGCTGGTCATAAACTGGTTTAAGTTGGTA
>JAUMHQ010000042.1:54277-79789 GCA_032361165.1 Enteromius paludinosus | reverse complement strand
AGCTACATACCTTCTATGTACATATCAGAGAACAATTTAAAATATTCTCTCAATGCATTCTATGGCACCTTTAAAGCCTGGGTAAAATATTAGGACATGCTCTTTAACAATTTTAACTACGTAAAATTATTATTATCGCTAAAATTAAAACTGCAACTTAGCAATATACTAGTTTAAACACTGTCACGTAGCTTATGTCGCAAGTCAGTTTGCTCGTAATACAAAACTGAACTGTCGGAAATATGGTTGACTTTGGATTTTGCGAAAAAAATGCATTATTAAGTGTCTGCAAAGGTCTTGTGGGATGTTCGTACGAAGCTTCTACTATGATATTTATGATCGCAGGTCAATTTGACCAGCCATTTTGTTCGGCTAACAGCAGATCCACGTAGCCTATATTATATCAGAACTTTACATGTCTGCATTTTTTTATTAGAATAAGAGAGATAAGGCTGTGAATTAAACCAATGATCTCGGTGCACAAAAACAATGAAAAAGATTACATTTACAACAATTAGCGATGTCAAATGATTATTCACATCCGAAATATTTCACATCAAGTGTGTTTAATTATGTGTTTATGTATACATAAAATCATTAATTTTACGTTTATAAATTATATGACGCGTAAATACATGCAAATATTTGTTTAAACACATGCTCTATAGGTGTAAACATATATACACACATAAATACACACACACACATATATATTAAATAAACGAAACCTTAATTTCACTCGTTTGATCGCGCTAATTTACAATATTTATGCTTTTACAAGTTTTGAATCGAGTTAGATTTCAAACATAACCCAAGGGGAAATCATCTTTAGATTCTGACATGCTGGTCTTTTAATGTCTTCATTCACGGTGAGGAGTGTTGTATTAAAACTAGTTCAGATTTGAAAAACGTGTCTCAGGATCAGATGTGAACGGCCGCTTGCCAGATGGATTCAATAATCCCTATCTACACTGGAAGCGATCGCTCTATCAACAAAGCTATCTCTGTTATCACAAAGCGTGTAGTGTAGATATCTTTGCTGATAGTAATTGCGCCGCATGCACCGTTCGCTTCTGGCGTGATGCCACATGTTCCCTGGAAATATAAACACAACAAACAAAGATTAGCCTGTTGTTGCGGTTTGCATTCAGTCAAACGATGTCGGGTTTGCTAGTGCACTGAGAGAACACAATGAAAATGGAAGTACGTTTTAGCACTGCATTCGATTCGACGTGGATGTTAGTCAAGTCAGTCCATTTTCTGAAGGCTACAGCTTTGTCTCCCGAGTTCTTACCCTCCTAGCTGGCGCTGTTTGTTGTCTGGATGTCCTTTGCTTTCATAACTGCAGCTCAGACGAGTCTTTCTCTCTGTTTGAGCCGTAGACGGGACAGCATGGGCGTTTCCTGGCTCGCTAACCCAGGGGCCTAAAATACCCAGGGGCAGCGTTCACAAATTGTGCGGTGAGAGAGTTTAACAGCCTCTCCGTTCAAGAGCCGAGACGCTGTGCCAAAGTTGCATGAGGGGTGAGAGGAAGGGGAGGAACTAACGGGGGTGGGGGGGGGGGACGCAAAAGTGAGAGACAGGGAAAGAAATGAGATGAGAAAAGGTCACTGCAGACACTCGTGTAAACACCAGCAGAGGATTTACAGTGAGGCGAGTAAGCTCTCGCTGCGGAAAAGACACAAAAAGATTGGAGGCTTGGCCCAGGAGGAGCAAGAGACCCAAAACGAGGAGACATTCCAGGAAAACAGACAGACCTCCCCTCCTCTCCCAACTGGAAAAGCTTTGTTTTAATAGAGTACAGGCTTCCTGGCCGCTGTCAAGCAAAGGGAGATTGCTGATCAAGCCGTGAACGGGTTTTCTTTCACACTGTGCTGCTCTCTTTTCAGCCATGTGTTGCGTTTTCCTTCTTTATTTACACTTCTATGAAGATAACAACATGAAACGGCATTCAACGCAATTAACACTAATAATTTGACGCATTTCTGGGCCAAAATGTGTGCTTGGCAAGCAATGAGATATCTCATTCCAATATAGCGTGAGCTATGATGTCACTGCCCCGCCCACACGGCCTCGCTTACATCAGCGAGAGACAAAAACATTTGCTGCATGAAAGCGGAGAACGCAAATGTATTTTTGTTTTTAAATATTATGAAAAACAAACATTTTTGTTGTCAGGGTTTCCCAAACCTGGGTTCGCGAAGCCCTGGTGGCTCAGGAGGGAACTGCAAGGGGTTTGTGAGCTGTTAAGAAGCTAATTTACTAAATTACAAAAACGCAAAAACGAAAACAACTGGTTCATTTGTCTTCACTTATGTTTCACCCGCTTCGGATGTTATCACACGATTTGAATGAGCTGATATTGTAATGTATTGCCATGTTATCGAGAATCGTTATCAGCCCATTACTATGGGTCAGTAGGGGCCTACTGGTAGGCTTAGAAGGCTACAGCAATAATAACACTGTTTTTCTATCATGGTAAAGGGTGGGTGTTAGGGTTGGGGTAGGTGTAGACGTTAAATAAACACAATCTAATTGCTAGAATAATTGATTTCATTTCAAGTTTTACCAGTAGGTGCAGCAGGCCCCTACTGACCCATATGAATGGGCTGATAACCACTGATAACGGCCCATTCAATCGAGTGATAACATCCGAATCGGCTCCTCTGTTTCGAATGACTACATCCATTTTCTTCACACACTTCCTTTTTTGGAAAAGTTTGAATTTAATTTGTTGTATATCTGAGTCTCCATACTAGCAGAAATAGGCTAATAAGGGACGGCACTTGATTTTATCGAGTGGTATTAAACGTAGGAAATGACGTAAAAAATATTGCAGAAAGAAAGTAAATTATTCTTTATTTATTACTCTTTATTATTTTTATTCCTCAGATTGGGGCTTCCCAAATTAGGGTTTGCAAATAGAACCCTGGTGGTTCGAGAGGGAACTGCAAGTCGTGCACAAGTTAATAAAAGATAATAATAATCATGTTACATGACTGAAATATTAACTAAATCTATTTCAAATATATATTTAAGGTCAAAGAGTTCGACTGATAAAAAAGGGCTGTGCTGATAGACAATACTACTGTGTTTTGATATCATGACTATTATTATTATCAGGCTAGTAATACTATCTAATAAAATGTAGGGTATTTTTTACAGTGTTGTCTGATATAACCAATCACGCGCAACTCCGTAGAGTTTATAAATGCAGTGGCCAATCAGAGGCGTTCTCTCTCTCTTTGCTGCTTGAAGTTGAAAATTGGTGTGTTTTCTGTCATTTCAATGTATAAATCTGGTTCGTAGTGCAGTTATTCGTTAGTTGCACATTGTTATTTCCCTATAGTGTCTAACGAACTGAAAACCTCCCCTGTAAGCTTACTTCTGCGCTAAAACTATACTAACATTACTAATAGATTATACTAATATTAGGCTGCTTTTAGTCTCATCTGGGGTGGGTGCACTCTCAGGCTATGAAACATAGCAAGTAAATAATTAAATATATTACCACAAAGATAAGGAAGATACGATTATGAAGCATATCGCAACATTATAATTAAAGATTTAATGTTGCCTTCTATTTAGATGCCTTAACGTTAAAAATAAAACTTAATCGAGCACTTTTCAAACATGGCCGTCACTCTGGCTGAATGCACACGTGGAAGAGCACACACACACACACATCTAAAACACTGTCAACGGCAAGGAACAGAAAACTGAAAAGCGTCTCTGCACTGAAAACGCATTTCCTCGCAGCAGCATGGATCTTAGCCTCCCCCCCGCTCCCCTCACGCGCAGAGACACGGAACGAGGCGCATTGGAAAATGCACTGGTTGACAGCGAAGGACAGCTGCTCTCTCTCGCCCGCTCTCTTCCTTTCCCTTCCCCCACGGCGCACACACACACACACACACTCGCTAAGAGACCGAGCGAGCACATGAGGACGGGAGGGAGAGAAAGAAAGAAAGATGGAGAAAAACAGGAGGGAGGGGAGAGGCGGCCATGAAAGGGCTTTGTTTCACATTTCTCTGATGGCTTCTGCAGGCCTCGCCGCCACAGCAAGATTCAAATGCTTGATCATTCGACCAAATCCAATACATTGCAATTTGTTTCTGTAATTTAAATATTAACAGTATTCAAACAACAACTGTGTCACGCAGCTTTGAGGCAGGGATGAAGCCAATGACTCTGGTGCTTTTAGTCTTTTTGAAGGAGCAATCTCTGTATTAGTACTTTTTTACTTTATTAAATAACAAAACAATTCTGAAGCTCTTGGATTTAAGAGCTTTAATGGCATTTAAAGGAAATGAGTTCAAGAGTCAGTTAATCGCAAATTAGAGAATGGGAATGATTTTTCTACGCATATGAGTTCATCATGAAAATCATTCACTAACTGTAGTTATCAAATAAATGAAGGGAAATGTCAATGTCAATTTTAATATTTACTATTAATAATAAAATGAAAACAAAATATTAAATATTAAAATTACAAATACAAAAAAAAATTATATTTTGTTTAAATTAGTGCTGTTAAATAATCACGCATTCGCACGTATAGAAAATTATATCAATTATATCAAAATAAATATATACATGTAAACAATTTTATATATATATATATATATATATATATATATATATTAGGGCTGTACGATTTGGAAAAAATATGCGATTGTGATTATTAAGGTCAAAATTGCGATTTGCGATACGATATATAAGTGTTTTGACTCAACTTGCTTGTTATAAAAGGAAAATGCACACACAGATGACTAATCATGCTGAAATCTGTATTTCTCAACTGAGACACAGGATACAGAGCAATCCAGCAACAACTAATTACAACTAAATTGTACAAAATTAAACAGTAACATCTTTACATTACTGAATTAAATCACATTCAATAAACATTAAAATTAAATTAAAAAGACAAAAGTACAGATAAATAAAACAAATACCCATTTTTGTATATTTGTACATTTTAGCAGGATGTAACATATACTAATGTATTTCTTTTGGTATTATTTTCTCAAATCCCTCTTTGCTAAAAGTGCGTTCACACGTGAGGCGACTTGGGCGAATATATCTCGCTATTCGCGTGTAGTTGGACGCTTGAACGTGTCGGGTTCACGCCGGTTTCACACTGCACGCGTCAGCAGGGCATATTTTTGTCAGCACCCGAGCCGCGTTTAGCAGGTGCAGTGAAATGACATAAATCAAAGCACATGGCACACAGTGTTCAGAGAAGAGCGCTGGAAAATACGACAGAAAGATGCTTGCCTATCGCCTGCTGCAGTACAAGCCGCGCGACAAACGCTGTCGTATGTGAGCACAACCGGCGCGCGCCGCTTCTGCATGCAGTAATTCATTCGCGTGAATCGCGCTGCAGGATGTCTAATTGTGTCTTTGCATTGACTTAACATGTAAATCACTCGCGTGTAACGCTTCATTCGCGTCTGGTGTGAACACAAGAATTAAATGTCTTGTTACATCCACGAATGCATTTGTTTATTGAATATAAATCACAACATTTGCTGTAATGTAATCGCACAGGCTGACATCACGACTGCGATATGATTAATCGTGCAAGCACTAATACTATATATATATATATATATAGGTGATTAAATCACCCAGATCTAACACACACATGTAATATATACACAGAATTGTTTGTTTTGGATGCAATTAATTGCGATTCATCGCTTGAGTAGTTTAAAAAGTGCTGAAAACTTTCAGACCACACCACATTATAACGTACAGGAAAAATACAATTTAATATTTTATATTTTTCATTAAACTAATTTGGCTCCGAGTGAGACCAGATCTCAGAATTCATTAAGGACATTTACAGTTACATTTGCAGCTCCTTAAACAATTAATTGTAGTATTAAATTAACTCTTTTAGTACTTTTGAAAGACAATACACCCAATCTAAGCGTCACACAAAAGCAACACTCATTTAACAAATGATCATTTATTAAAAGAAAACTTTTTTTGGATTGATTTTGGATTAAATGCCGGTGTCTGTCACCGAAAAAAATGAAACAATCGTTCAAAAGAGCGATCTGGTCATGTGTAAGACACCACTGCTTGTGCTGCTGGAAGAATGGTTAACAAAAAACAACGTCATGAAAACCATTCAGTACCAATACAGAACTGGTTCAGAGTAAGACTAGTTCTTAAAATCCCAACCCCACCTCTAACGCTGAACTGACAGCTATGTAGTTCAAATCTCTGAGTATGAGTAATAGTAACAGTTGCCTTAATTATGAAGAAAAAAAGATGACTTGACTGTCAGAGGTAATGGCTGAATCACAAAGCACTAAAACAGAGAGAGAGAGCAAGATTGAGAGATAGAGAGAGAGGAAAGGCCATCACGATTCATCGGTTCCCACCTCCTCGTCTTTATCTCCCGCTGGATTTATTGGTGAGGATGTAGCAATTACGCCCAGACAAAACAAGCAGCACAACGTGAATTTTTCAAAGAAAGACACTCCAACGAGGAGAGAGAGAGAGAGAGAAGAGCATAGCAATAAACATAATCCTGTTGTTGGCATGTCAGCCAGGAATACGCCAAAACTTCGCCTCGGGGAACACGCATCCACCAAATAATGAAACCTTAAGAAGTGTTAAGAGGGAAAAAATAACCTGGGTATTTACTAGCACAAGACCAACCCTCTGACAGGGAGAGAAAGAGACACTATAAATCAATCCGTGTTCCTGTCAGCGTCCCTTAAAATGGAGTGCGGCGTGCCAGAGCGTGTGGGTTGACGGATCGTACCGAAATACCACGCGCTGTTACCGTGTCGACGAGGTTTAAAATAAGCACGCGGCACGTCACGCTAATCACAACGCATCGGGCGTTTACGCCAAAGCTGGTGTGTTTTGATAAGGTTCTAGGAAACAAAAACAGCTGCCAAGAAGAGCTCGAAGAAAAGCTTAATGCGTCTCCGGGGATTATGAATGTGCACTCTTAAGACCCCGAGGGACGGGACGCAAAGAAAAGAAAAAGTCACCTTTAGAGTAACAATACTTAAAGAGTAAACAATCTTGTACGGTTAAGTTAAAAGCTTTAAGCACAACTACTCCTTCTAGCACCAAAAAGGAAGCTGTGTGGTTCAACCAGATTAGATTTCGTGAAGAAAGTCTGACTGGTAGTTGGCTATTCAAAACCACATTCACATCGAGCACACCAAAACAGTAAAATGCAATAAACGCCATTTCCAGGTGGCTTTTGTGAGGCGGCGATACCATCATGTGCAGACTAAAGGGTTGCATCACACCCAGATCTTTAAATCTGGATTATCTTGAGATGGTTTATGCGCTGGCCGTCTAACAAATCCACTGAGCTGCAGTCTACAACGGCAGCTAATTCCCCGCCTGAGCCAATAACAACGGGTGTGAACCCATGGCCGGCCTGTTTTCGACTCGAGCGGAGATCCAGATGTTGGAAAACGCAGTTTATGGGCAGCACAGATCCCAATATTAAACATTCACACACCCGACGAAACCCTCGGAAAGGATTTCCTGGATCACCATCTGATGGAGCAATAAACTTAGCAACTCACGTGAGTCAGAGTTACGACCGCGAGCTCTGATCTCGCTGCTGGGGCGAATTCACCCCGCTTTGTGCGGTCTGAGACTCGAAGCGATGGCCTCTATATTTAGGGTGAGGATGCAGACTGCTGAATCAACGAATGACGGCATGGGATGCAGACGAGCAAATGGTTCGAGTGTCAACAGCAGACACATGTTATTTACAACATGTTCAATGTGAAACGGCATTCACAACTCATTTAATGGCTGTAATGTGAGCTGCTTCTGGATGAAACTCTATATTCATTAAGAGACGGAAAGAGCATGACTTGATTTGTAAGATGATGAAGACTACGAAAGAACAGGAATGGCATTCCAAAAATAAATTTTTATTAAAAAAAAATATATAAAAAATAATACAAATTTAATTAAAGACAACAACAATATTTTTAACTAAAATAAAATATATATATAATTTTTAAAAAATAGAAAAACACCAATATTGAAATTCTGGTCACCAATTAACAACAAATAAAAAATAAATGATCATTCCTGTACTATTTTGTACAACTGCACCACTAAATAAGTTTAAAACACATAATAAAATACATAAATACACTTATTTAAACATTTATTTTAAAGATACCAGTGATTTTAGGCATGGGAACATTATGAAATTAAATATAAGATCAAATAATTGGCACATTTTGACACTCAAAAAGACTGGATATAAGTCACTCGCCTCAAAACAGAACTAAAAAAGTCACAAGCCAAACTGCAAAAACCACAGGGCAATCCAAACAAAATCATCTCAATGTTTAAATACAACAAATCATCACAAATAACGACGAAAGCGTGATTCTGTTTGGTTTTCTGTCACTTCATAACCACAGACTGTGACTGGAAACGGCTTGTTAAAGGAGGTCGCTTCCCCTCATCAAATGACTGCAGAGAGGGGGTACATTAGCCTGTGTTATTCTCAGGGTGATAACGACTGTGCGCGCGGTGTTAGTGGATATGCTAGTCCAGCAGGGGCATGCAGCAGGTACCGTCGCTCCTGCATTCCTGCACGGCCTCGCGAGGTGGAAAACCAGCCTTGCCTTCCTTCGCAGGGCTCGAGCCCACACTGCCCTGCCAGCACCACGGGATGTGGAAACACAAAACCACTTAAGAGATGGTTGGAAAGCTGGTCTGGTCCCCCTCCCTGACACTCGATAGCATCCCCTCCTCACACCTCGAGGTCTGGTTGTGAAGAGGAAAAGGGCCCCCTCCCCCTGAGGCCCCGAGCAAACCCCCTGTGCTTGTTTAAGTAATGTACCAGAAGACAATAGCCGCAGAGAGAGGAAGTCATGAAAGGGGGGCCATTGGTCGCGCAGCACTATAAGCGCCAACAGAAAGCTTTCTAGCAGGGACAAAGCTCCGAATGGCACCAGAACAGAACCAAGCAGGAAAACTCCATTAAACTTAAACTTCAGAACTGCAAGTATGCAGCTATCAATCATTACTGGACACTATGAAATGTACCTAAAAAAGCAACCTGAATTGCATCAAAAGTATGCAATGCAATGTAGTATGCAATGTCAAAGTACGCAAGTTGATGTAAACGTCAACATTGCATTCAAGATATGCATTCAGTGAGTCCCTAGGAATCAGACCTGTGATCTATTCTATGGTTTAAGCAACTGGAACACAATGCAACTGTCAGTGCTTTATGAGCACAATGCAATTTACAAATGTGCATTTGGCTGATGCATTTATCCAAAGTGACCTGAATTCCATTAAAGGCATTAGCCTTTACCATTTCATCAGTAATGCATGTCCTGGGAATCAAACATGACCATGACCTTGGCATAGCTCTACTGTTTAAGCTACAGGAACACATCGAGTCAATGCAAACAATAACGCATAGAATGGAATTTACTACTAAGCATTTGGCTGTCGCATTTATCCAAAGCAACGTTTCATGAGTCATGCATTGCATTTCCTGGGAAACTCATAATATTTGCACTGATCTAATATTCAAGCACAATTAAATTCAATGCAAATGTCAATGCTTAGCTTACACAATCCAATTTCCAACACAAAACACTACTCTGCATTTGGCAGGCATTTTTACCCAAAGCTTGCATTCCATTCATTTTTTAGCACTCGCTGGGAATCAATCCCATGACCTTGGCATTGCTAGCGGCATGCTCTACTGTTAGAACAGGAACAAAATTAAAGCATACACAACTGTCGTCAACTCACTTTTTTTTTATAGTTTTTACTGAAATTACTTTCAAAACGCACAAAAACAAGGTCAAGCGGTTTAAAAGATTCAATTTCAAGCCTTAGTTGCCTTTTTTCAAGGACATCACAAAGAGATCACCATCAGTTCTGTCTAAAGAAAACCCCTTGTTGCTCTTTCCAGTAGCCTATATTTGGCTGCCTGTCACAATTGAAAGCAAGCAAGGGGTCCAAGTGTTACATTTCAATGGCTCCCCGGAGGCCCACTATGTAGGGAACACAATGCTGTGAGCATGAACAACTACTGACTGAGTCACTAGCAAGGAATTTCACAGATCCGTTGTAAGCAGATACGCTGGTCTATCCTCTACGTTTGTAATGCAGGAGCCCGGCTTAGTCAATGTTCAACTAAAAGCAGTGCAATATAATAAGTTCTCAGAATTGGATGACTTCAAAGACTACAAACGCATTAGTCTTTACGGATCTCATGTGTGTTAGTAGATGCTACTGTGGGGAATACGCTGAAGTCTACATTCTTCTAAGAACAATCTGTCGAGGCATGGATTCTTGTTTTAACATGAGAGATCAAGCTAGAAATTAGACCAGCTGCCAAAACTCCTTAGGAACTAGTAGGCTGATAATTGAGTGCAATGAATAATCGAGAAACCCCCTACACTCAGCCAACAACTCAAACAAGATTGAGCAACAAGAACATCAACTGCATGTAAATATAAGACCATATCTCACAGTAAACATGAGTTCAGTAACAACACAGACCAAGGCTTAACCAGTTGGCAAGATAGCTAGTTATTTGGTTACCAGCAATTGGTACAATCATATTATTAGCACTACAGTTATACTCCTTTATCCATATAAAGAACTAAAATGGAAGTGCACAAAATTCTGGGAGCTTGTATCTCTGGACATCTGGCCTCTGTCCTCAATCTCTTTTGGCAGCGCTATATGCATTACTAAACAGACATCGAGACCACCAAACTAAGCCTGCCCTGTTTTACGCTCTTTAAAATGAACTAGTGCCAAAGGAAATGCAGCCAGCAAATTGGCACATCAGTCACTAGTTCACATCTAACAATTGGAACAGCATTAGCTTCCAGCTTCCTCTGCCATTATACAATCACGGTTTATAATATTCAACGAGATTCTTATACGAACAGAAGCTTAACCCAACTAAACACCAAACCATGCGATTGTTGTTTCAGTGGACTCACCTTTTCACTTTTCACTTTCTTCATGGTCCTGCAGTCATTACTTTCCACTTCTTCTGGTTCGCTCTTGATAGCCAAAGGTGTGACTATTCCAGTGGTATCAAGGGTAATATTCCCTAGTTGCTCAGCACCAACGAGGTCCGAATTCTGCGTCCCCTCAAACGGGGTATTGCGTGCCTGGCCTAAAGGCATAACCTGTGCCGATGAGTCCTTTTCCGAGGGCACGTTCCCAGCTTGTACCCCTTCGTTTTTCTCCTTCTTGCTTTTCCCAGAACCCTCCTTGTCCTTTTTTCCACTCGCAACATTACGGGACGCTTTGTTACTTTTATCGGAACCTTTCCCGGAAGGTAAAGCCGTGGAAGCGCTTCCCACGGTTGGCCCAGAGCCCTCATTTTGGGTCCGTCCCTGGGCGTCCTTTTTGGCCCCATCAGGGGTCGAGGACTTGCTACTGTCCTTGGAATTCTTACTACGCTTAGCTTTGGATTTGCTGTCCTTGATTGGTGGAGGAGGCACTGGGTTAATGAACTTGATGTTGTCGGGCAATGCCGCTACGGCGCTCGAGGCAGCAGCCATTCCGTCCCCGTCCTTAGTGCCAGACATCTCAAGTTTGTCTTTTTCCAAGTCGGCGTCGAGGTCAATGATCAGGTTGCCTACACCAATATCCCACTCATCCCCGCTGTCGTAAGTGTCCACCGCATTCGAGTCCACACCTTTCCCGCCTGCAGTGCCACTACTGAGGGACATCTTAGTGCCAGCGGCCCAAGTGTGCCACAGGGAGGTCTGACCTTCTCAGACGAATGAGGCGGTCGGGAAGCACATTTACACAAGCCTCAGGGTCCTGTTGGTTTCCCCTTCCCAGTAACCCACATTGTTGCCCTGGAGGGGGGAAAAAAAGAAACATGTAAGAAATAAGCAAAATGCAGTAAAATACAATGCTTTAAGACCTGAAAAGTGCACTGCCTTAAGAAGACGGGTTAGAAAATGCTGATTTTAATTTTCAGTTCTCAAAGCAAATGTTTCAATAACATCAGAAACCCAGGCCTAGATATAAAAAGATTTTGCAAGCTGCACATGAATTACATGCCGAGTAATCATTTTAGGCCGGAAGAATCATATTCGATGACTCAGGGCAAAACAAATACAGCTGAATCATGGTCACCATCCTTTCACAGCCAGAAAACAGACGTTGCATCACAAAGCACATGGAAACACTTGACAGATTGACATCAAAGCTCAATGAATGACTGCAGGAATCATAATGACTCAAATGCGCCACTCACTGCGAGACTAAACAGCATTGCTATTAATTTCCTTAGCACTAATGATATTAAGGATGTGCTACACCACATATTTTCAAAACCATCGAGTTATGGGTTGTCTGAATGACTGATTGGTTTTAAGGCAGTACTGTAATTAGATTGTTGTCCACCTGTTAAAGTTCCTACACCAGATTTGTACCGGACACTGTTTTATCTTCTAAATTGGCAAACTTTTAAATCAACCCATTAAATCATAACAAAAATCAGTTTCTAAGCTCATTACAACAAAGAAGATTGAATGCAATGCAATGAAATTAACTCTTAGAATCTGAAGCTTCCAAGATTTTAGCATGTTGACAGTGCATTTACGGCTACTTTTGCAAAACAAAACATCATTATGTAAACCACTCAGCATCTCGGTTTGAACAGAAATGAAAGAAAATAAACATAAAAGGAACCCATTAGTCAACTAATGTTGCTGGATGACAGCTTAACTACTAAGTCTGCAGACTTGTACCTAAAGGTTAACCACAGTGTCAGAATATTACAGACAAAACTTTTAAACATGTAAAGGTAAGATGTCAACCCTAGTGATTTAACCCCTTAAATCAATCAAAAAAACTTGATGCTACAAAAAGCCAAATGCAAAACCAATCACCAAAGTTTAGTTAATTTCTTGCAAATTTGTAATTCATTTGTTGTAAATGCTGTGTTTTGCTGGCTGTAGCAGCAGTGCTTTAAAATAAACTTGCAAAGATGCAATCTCAGACAGGACGTGCTAAACCATCTCAAATAACCACCTCTTAAAACACGAAACAATTAACTCCATTAACTAGTTGTTGAACACTTGATGCTGGTAAACTTGGCTGATGGCTGACTAGTCAAGTTTGCATAAACATCAAATGCTCATCAAAATTCAGTTTAATCACTTTCCATGGACATGAATCACCGCTTTCCAAATGTCACTGATTTTTGGGACCTCCATATAGAAACAGAAACCTTTCAATGCCAAAGATGCTTGAAATGTTCTTCAATACAGATTCTTAAGAACACCAAGCAGCCCATCCACAAACATAGACAACTAGTTCAGCTAAACAGTTCTTCATTCAGTTTAAAACAGAAATAGAACAGAGCGAAACAGATTAAAGGTCAAAGCCATTGACCATAATACTCGAAAGAGGTCACATAAAAGACTGTAAGAAACCATAAACTGCTTTAACTGCACTACTGCAGTTCGGCGGTTGTCTAATAAAACTAAGCACTACTTAAGTTGAAAAGGATGAGTTCGGCTTTGAGCTGCATCTTAAATAGCCGAGGAGACAGATGGTTGAATGAGAGGACACTAATCAGTGGTTTGCTGTAATCCGTCAGTCCACCAGGGAACATGGAGTGTGTCCTGCAGGAAGCTTTCCAAACGTCTGCCGTTGGAACCCAAGATAAGATGGACTTCCACTATCACAGCCATTCATCAGTCCCCTGCTTCTCTGGGCACTTCCAAGAGCTTTGAGACTAGAACTTCACAAGATGCCACTTTTGAAAGCAATTAATGCAAACAATGAAATGCCGTAACCATTTCTGAGCTACCATAACAGTTTGTACCTCACTAAAGGTAGTGATAGTTGATGTTTAAATATTGTTTTTTGCTTTAAGTCAATAACTTTTCATTATGTCAGAAGCGCGTCGCATTGTTTGTCCATACCAGTCGTCCCGTACTTCAAACACTATTTCCTGTTGGAGTTTGAAAGCCAACTAGATTTTCATCTAGAAGTGGTTCGTTGATTGTTTGGCTCATCAAACTCTTTCCAAGCATTGTGACACATCAGCTTCAGACTCAACCAGTGATGCTAGTTTTGGGCGGGACTTTGTGATCTGTTGGGAAATAGCTCATTCTCGAGACACTTTCAAAGTAGAACTTTAAGAGATGCAATGTTTGAAGGTGATAAATACAGACAACTATGACATGCCACAACACAATCCCAATGTAATTTAAAGCATTACACCTCATTAAAGCTGGTGCTGGGCTACTTGATGTTTAAATTTGCCAACATTGTTTTCTGGCCAATGAGGTGCCTGGGAAATTTTGAGAAACCGAGACACCTTCAGAGCCGGTTTTTGACATTGCCAATAAATGTGAAAAACGAAAGCTTTACAAAACTCATTCATATCCCAACACGGCTGATGATGCAAGCGACTGTCACGGTTCTAATTAGCAACAGAATGACGAAACCGTGCTCGGCACTATTGCTATAAAAAGGAGTAAAAAGAAACCTTTTGTCTGTTCCCTCATTCAAAATCCAAAGGCTAAGAGACAAAGCTTTTGATTTGAGCCAGACAAGGACGTGCCGCACACGCTCAAGTTTTGTTTTTGATGTTGGACAACCAATCAATATGCCTGAAGAAAAGCGGTTTATTGAGAAGCGTAATTAAGCTGCTCTTCTCCTGGTCTCACAAGCAAGAACCCAAAAGCACCATGTTCGAGCGGCTCTGGAACAGGTTGTCCTTTTCATTACCCCAACACTCAGGTACTGGTGCCCTTCCAGGGGCCGTAAATAACGGCGCTAAACTAATTTAGCTTTCCCTGCCACATGCCAGCAAGCAGCGGGAGCGCTCGAGGGAGGCGAGCTGCCTTTCCACGCTCCCAAACCCACCCGACACGACACGGGCCTAATTAACACAGGCATCCACCGCAGACGCCTCGGCTTGATAGAAAAACGTGAGCTGAAACTCAAACGGCCACTCGTGCAAACGCCTCGCGGAGATGACAGGGTCGAGGATCGATACCCGTCTCGCCCCTGTTCGATGATGAGAAACAGATAAAAGGAGGAATACAATCAGGGACGGGATGAAGAAAAACAACAAGCACAACAAAGATGAAATGCTAAATTGCTCAAGAGAACCCTCTGACCTGATTGAAAAGCGCTTGTGCCGTCGGTGCCAGAGTTTTAATTCCCTCTCGGCGATTGAGTAATTGAGATTCTCTAATAAAAAAGCGCTTTCAGAGGCTGCTGGAACTGACAGGCTCTCCGTCAGACTAAATCACAGCTCTTTCTGAAGAGCCCGGGCTCGGTGAAAGGGAGGGAAGCACTTCCCGCGGTTAGATTACACACTGCATCAGATGAAAGAGCCACCGCTCGCGTTTTCATCTTCCCCTCTTGGAATTCTCTCTCGCCTTCTTGTCTTTTTCTTTCGAGATCTGTAAGCAGACAAGTGTAGGATTTTATCTCAGAGACGACGGCCCTTTCTCTCCGCTCTTATTAGGTTCTCGGGCAGCCGGTGATCTCGTTCTGCCATCTCCATCATTAGCCAACTCGAACAGAGGCCATCTCCAGCAGCCATGTTAGCGCCCACGAAGGGAACATTTGATCCGGCCCAGAAGAGAAGAGAACAGCTGTCCTGGGCCGTTCTGGAGGAGTTAGGTTGCCCCGTTTAACCACACAGTAAAGAGGGTGAAATCCTATCTGCACTTGACCTACCGCTCTGCCCTTAACGCTAGCACAAGCCAGCCGTTTCGGCCTCCGGCGCACTCGGGCCGACTGATCACGCTCTCAAACACAAAGGAGAGACTCGCAACATATTAATCAGGGATAATCTGTGATTAATGCACACGAGCCTTGCAGCAACACTGAACCGCAAGAGGAAAGAAAAAGTGTGACCTGCATCAATCAATCAAATACTTACTGATCATTAACTACTCGTTTACATCGCATTGTTTGGTTAGAGACCTACAATAGGCCTACATCATCAAGGCACACTATTTGATTGATGTTCATCTATTTTAGGGTAATATTCCGGGACAATAAACATTAAGATATGGGAGATATGGGATTACATTTTTCTATTAAGTGCAGTTATGCATTTTAATTTAAAATATTGGTGCAATAAATGATTGTATGGTTTAGTAATTTGATCATTTGACTTATATATTCAATTTATTTATATGTGTTTATATAGAGATAATTAAATGGTTAAATTTGAAATACAGGTACCAAACTTCTATGAAAAACCACACACAAAAAAAAAGCCCAGATCTGCTGCATAATCATAACACTGATCACAGCAAAGATGTATGTGGCAGTTAATGCCTTCATGACAAGCCACCAGATGTTAAAGAAGTTAAGCACCACCTCAACCCATAAACATTTTCCAGCTCTGCCAAACACAGCCAAGCCAAATACTCAATTACTGGGGCAGGAAAAGGGGGCTTCTTAACGAGCTATTTCTAAGAGTTTGCCTGCGGGGCCGGGCTCTCGTTCCGCGCTAGCTATCACACCGAGGTTCCAGCGTGTAATTGGATTGTGTGCTTGAACTGCTGACTGAAATAGAAAAGCGCAGGAAGCTTCAGGTGACGGGAATCAAGCGTCCTGCGGGGTCAGCCAGACTCCATCTCAGCAAAATGTCAGGAGCGGCATCCAGTCTGGAGGCGCAGCGGGACTTCAATTTGTGGCCGTACGCGATGTACCATCCTGCGTTGCCCCAAAGCAGCCCGTTTGTGTTCAGACGTCTGCCAGGTCGTCGATTATCCCCAGCAACGGACCTTTCGCTAGGACGGTTGTCCAATCAGAAGCTGTTTTTGTCAGGTAGCAAAGCTTCCATGGCACCCTTGCAGGTAAAAATGAAACCTCTTTGGCCTTTCCTCTCGATTCCCCTGTGCACCAATAAAGCAGGGGAGATGCTTCACTCCAAACGCCTGTGTGAACGGGTAACTGATTTGGCACCTCGAATGACAGGTCCCGCAGTACGTGAAATCTCTGGAAGAGAGCGTTTTACAGCCTTCATGTCACAGATGATTTCCAGCCTATTCACAGAGAGGACAGAAATACCGCTCGCAGGGCACACGGAGTACCCGGCTGAGGAGGCTGACAAGCTCCCAGATGGATTGAACAGGCTTCTGGGGGAGCGAGATCATGGTGCTACTATTCACAAGCGTGGTTTCCTGGCAAATTCAACAGCTTTCTTATCCCAGACAGAATCAGGAACAGTTCACAGTAACTTCGTCAATGGCCTCAGGTCCATACAAACCCTGATGGACTTGCTTTCCGGAGGAACACAAAAGGAGAAACTCTGATGAATGTTCATGCAGCACAAAGAACCACAACCAGCACATTCAATTAAACTATAGCAGCTACATTGGCAAAATCTTCCATATTTATTAGAAAAACAAAAACAAAAAACATTGTTGCTTAAAATGTTTTAATTAAAAAAAATAAATAAAATCTGGAAACAAATCTATATTTTATTTGATAATATGGTACAAGGTATTGCTAAAATAAAGTACAATAACACTAATAATTACCCCTAAAAATTGTGATGCACAACTAAACCGCTTACAAAATTACAAAAAGACTTTCAGTTGAATATTTTACAGAAATTGTAACATTTTAAAATCTTGTTATATTTTATATACACATATTTGATATACATTCATTTATATTTGTATATTTTTATGTACAGTTTGTTTGTTGTATTCATTTTCTTATGCAACTTAAGTCAGCAATAAAAAGTAAATCAAGACTATTTCTCTGCATCATCTTTTAAACACAAAATTGAAAAAAACAACAAAATTTCCTACATTCAAAATTTATGTTATTTTAGAATATATATATAGATATATACACACACACACACACAATTCTAAACAAAGTTACTGTACCTAAGCCTGTATAAATATTTGATAGAAACTAGGGTTGGGTCGAAAGACGAAGCCATAGTCCATCGCGGATGGCAGATAGACATCACGATGCTCCGCCCCGCCTCAGCAGCAGCAACCGTCTCGTGAAAAACACACTTAATCTATGGCGGCAAATCTATGCCATTAATAAGCGAGCGCACCACTGATGCTGGCGAGCGTGGTAAAGCATTTCCGCGAGTGGAAAACAGATGTACATGCGAAGAAACAGGGACGCGAGCTCATTTCAAACACTAAAACAACCCCCCCTCCCCCAACAACCGCCGCCTCTGATGAAGATACAATCGTCCATCGCAATGTTTCACATTAGACATTGTACAATGCCAAATTGGTCGACATCGCCCAACCTTAATAGAAATGCAAAAAAATTATAATATTAAATTCATTCAAAATTAAAATTACTAAATTAAAACAAACACATTAAAACCATTGCTTAAAATAACAACTGTAAATTAAAAGCAGGGTCTCTGAAAGGGACTAAATGACTTTTCGAAGTCAAACCCATATACTAAAGTCATGCAACAAAGGTGAAGTGTACAAACCTGTGGGAAGTTAAAGTCTGCAATCAAAACGTGACAATGGTCTACAGTAGTTGGAAACATAAAACAATGACTTCATGCCAGAGACGCCTGCCAAGTGTGTACTGCGGCCATCACAGTTTTAGTTATATATATATAGCACTTGTGTTTCAGCCCTTCATTCTCTCAAACCCGTTTCATCCTGATAGTGTTCACACTGAAGTTCCTGGCTGAAAGCATTAGGCTATGGAATGGAAAGTGTTGCAAATCAAATAACAACACTTGTCACAACTTCGTTGTGATAGCAGTTCATACCAACATATTTAAATAACGGTTGCATCTTTCATTGTGTGCAGAAAGTGCCAACGCAAAGCTAATTTGAAGTCCCATGTAAATCCTAATTTGAAGTAATTTGAGGAAGGTGTAAAGTGCCACGCTTGATACAAAAGGTAATTGCTGCAAAATAACCCTCCGGCGAAGTGAAGCCATTTGTTGCCAAGATGGCAATTAAAGAGCGTTCACCAGCGGAGGCCGGGAGACGACATGTCGACAGAAATCTTCACCAAACACGGCATGAGAAGACTTGAGCAGACAGGCTACAAAAACACACGAGCCTCGTCTGACTCAGTCTTTCCAATCACTCTTTGTTTTCTGAAAACACATCATCAATCAATTAATTACTCAAACGGAGGCCTTTAGGGTCAGACACTGTCAGCTAATTTCCAAATAAGGGAATTATTCACTGTATAAACTCACTGTAATTTACCATAATAACAAGCCCCTCGCCCCGGTTCATGCTGAGATGAGTCAGGATGGTGGATTGGTGCTGTAACACTATCAGTGCAAAGCTGCACATGAGGTTCTTCAAGGAACCCATCAATGCCAATACTCAACGTTAATTTTAAGAGTGCTCATTTGATGTTAGCGCTTCTACCAAGTAACCTATAGAGTCTAACTCTACAAGACCATTTGTTGTTTAAGCAGTCCACTGACTGGCAGATTTAAAACATTTCCAGTTTTACATATGCCTAGCAGTCACTATAAGGAAGCAATTGGGATTTGTCATGTGGGTCACGCCCAGCGTGGGGGGCTGGGATATGGAGTTGGGTTCAGATGTGGTTTCCAGAAGAATCTCAGGCACACAAAATCAGCACAAAACCAAAACCACAACACACTGCCATCTGTTTTGATTAGCAGAACGTGTTGTTTATGCAGGCTTTTCAGACTCATGCACGTTCACGTTCTGAAACACAGCCGCAGACGTGTCGTGCATGGCATACGAGGGGCATCTGAGCCAAGGATGCTTCTTTGCATGCTTAAAAAAAAAAGGGGGTCTATTTTAAACACCTTTAGCTCCCGCTCAACAAATTTGCTTTCGTAAAGCGCCTGTGCAAAGCCACAATATGTGCGGCAGCTGTGTGTTCAATTGTGTTTGTCCAAGCCAACACATTTATGATGAACACATGCTACAACTGAAGCCAAGGTTCCCCCAAGCAATTTCGACCCCTCCAAAAAGCGATTCTGCAGATCATGAGCTGAGCCCATTCCAAACTGCTCTTGTCATGCCTTCAAAAATAAACCCTCCTGAAACACAGGGGAACCTCTGAAAAGCGTGAACACCCAGCGCTGCAGGTGCTGCGCAGCGGTACCGTTACAAGGCCATGTTTATTTCATGCCGCAGCTAAAACGAGCACTTGAAGAAAAAGCACACGGTTGGAAAAGAAACAGTGAGCGTTTCCTGTACCGCTCAGTGGAAACGAATGGAACAATGGCTCAAAAAATGGGTAGCATGAATGTAGATATCAAATGTAGATAAACATAAATTTCAAACTGCAAAACAAGCTCATGTAAAGCATTGTGTGCAAAGGTTTTGGATAAATCTAACTTAGAATACATGTTTTACTACATTGATTACAATAAAATATATATATCGCATGAACAATTACGCTTATATTTAATTATTTTACATTTGCATTAGCCTATGTCAATCAATCAATCGATCACCTTTATGTATATACACTGTACAAATACAATCTGTAAAATTTACAGTAAAAAAACGGCAGGATTAAAATGTGAAAGATACGGTAATAATATTTTTTGTTTTGCGCTTTAATGTTAAATTTACAGTTAAACACCATAATTTCTAATAATAAACCATAATAACTAATACAACGTTAATATGCCAACCTATTAAAGTAGTGAAGTCTATTTTGTCCCATCATGTTAAGGATTATTAAACTGAAATATGCAATAAACATTCATTTAACAACATTACATGCGACACACAACCCTAATAAACAGAACTTGTACAAAAAAAACTAAGAAAAAACTGTTATTTCACACAATATGAAACCGAAATCGCGACACTCAGATGCACGATCCTGTGTCGCGGTGTGATAAGGGTGCATCGCCACACACACCGCGACTACCTTGAAATGCGCGCAGATTAAAATTTCATGCGCACACGAGAGCTTGAATTGCGCGCAGATGACATTTCATGCGTGCACGAGAGCTTGAATTGCGTGTAGATGAAATTTCATGCGTGCACGAGAGCTTGAATTGCGTGTAGATGAAATTTCATGCGTGCACGAGTGCTTGAATTGCGCGCAGATGACATATCACGCTCGCGCGGTTCTGAAATGAGCTCGCGGCTCCCGTTTCTTTGCGTGTAGATCTGTTTTCCTCTGGCGTATGTGATTTACCGCGCGCGCCAGCATCAGTGGTGCCCTCGTGTATTACTGGCATAGATTTGCCGCCATAGATATGCGACCATTCGTGGGTTTGGTGTATCGTTACAGCCCTAGTTATTTCAAAGAAAAAACATCAAACTCAAACAAAATTTTAAATGCAATGCAGGAAATTTTACAGGAATTAACCATTTAACAGGTTTTTACCGTAGCATTTTCACAGTTTTTACCGTTAAAATCACGGTAATTTTTTTACAGTGTAGTGCTTTTAACATTACAGATTGTGTCAAAGCACTAAACCGTATGGAACTGGAGAACAGAGTGTCAGTAATGTGTCATGACAAGATTAAACACTCAATATTAAGCTAAAGTCATTTTATTGTTAAAGGCAGAGACCGTCATGGTCTAGATCAGCTCGGTTTCAGTAGGATGTTTATGACAGTCAAGTGAAAATAACTAACATGGTAATGAAATTTAGTATGCAAACAGACTAAAGAAAGACATTTTTGAGTGAACTATACATTTAAAATCCGCATAAATGTAATGTATTCATTCTAAATAAAGAGAAATTCAGGACTAGTAAGCAAAACACAGCATTTCCTACGATCTGGAGGTGAAATATGAGCTGGACATGTCACTGGATCAGTGAGAAAAGGCACTATAGGAAAACTCAAGAGGGCTGGAAAACCACAATCATGTTTGGAGCGATTAAAAGAGCCGTGGGGCCTCAGCAGGAGTCAGGGGTCCGCTGAGGAATGTCTTACACCAACATCCACCAAAAGAAACGCTCACACAACCAATGACAACAACAGATCTACCGAACTGATCTGGTCACACACGACTCGTGCTATTTTTCATCTTTAATGTTTTTACTGGCAGCACTTTGAACTTAGAGAAAGGTTACGTTTAATGACCATCAGCGTTGTAAAGTTGCATTTCTAAATAGTAAATCCCTTTCAAATGACAACATTAAAACCGACAGATTCAGCTACAACACATTTCAAGAAAATTGCCTTCGCATTTCTACATTTCAGCTGAAAATGATACCTCGGAGGCACCACGAAGCATCAGAAACACTGATTATTGTGCACTTTCACGACAGTGCTTGTACATGTTGTAAGGGCAATCTTCAGGTTTTGGTATGGCGCTTCCCATAAATGCTAACGCCAGCCACAATTACCACCGTTTATATATTTATATTCCGAAGCTCTGATATTTTTTGCCGCTACACGAGGCCCGCGCTGTAATAAATAGAGTTATCACCACAATCTTGCGAACTGTGCAATTCTCTCTGCCAAACGCCCACCCAAGGTCTCCAGGCTGAACAAAAGAAAAGAGACATTCTGGCTGACGGTTTATTAACCGGCTGGCACGGAGAGTGAAAACTGTTTTTCTGCAGTCGAACGAGGAGATGTGAAAGGCTGGCAAACTAAATCCCAGCTGGATGGTGACAGGGGGCAATGAACCCAACAAAACAATGAGTGCAGCTGCGCCGTGACGGATGCCTACCACCATCCCACTGATACCAGAATGGAAATATTATAAAAAATGGCCCCACAAAAAAACACGACTTTCCTACGGTCCATCCAGACGAAAGAATGAATCATCTATGAGAGCTGCATCTATCTGGCCCATCTACCGAGGGTCAGTAAAATGATCAAAACCGTGCCTGTCTAAGCCAAAGTAACTTCTCTTAAGCGCTTACAAAACCGTATGTTGTTTGAAAACTAAAGATAACTAAAGAATCTTTATAAATACCAATTGTCATACACCAACAGCTCATTCGACCATCATAAAAAACTCCATAAAGCACAATAAAATTGGTCCATGCCACTTTCTCCAATTATAATGTCATATTAGCAAACTGAAGTGAAAAAAACAGCATATGCTGGTTTAAGATGGTTCTTTGCTGGTTTATGCTGGTCATGTGCTGGCAAAGGGCCAGCTTCAACCAGCATTAAAACATACCGAACCAGCATATGCGGGTTTTTTCAACAGGGATGGTTTTCAACAGTAATATCAACGATAAAAACAACACTGTACAACTTGCAGATGTACTTTCTAAGAATTGAAAGTGAGAAAACAGGAAGCGCCACTTGTTAGCCACAAACATTAAACTTTATTTTCCGGAATTGCACTGCTTGCTGAAGTAAGGTTAAAAAAGAATTGGGCTGTATGAAAGACAACTAATCAACAGAACCTTTAGTCTTTTTGCTAGAAATGCAAAACGAAGTCCGTCAGAGGCTTTTTTCTAGAATGAGCCTGACTGGCGTTTCAGAAATAATTCCACAGCCAAGACTGATTTATATTCCACCCAATACACGGGCCGGTCACGCGTAACTGAGATGGACATGCCAATCCAGACACGGTCGGGCAGAGATTATACTCTCAAAACAAGCTTCCTGTCAACTTCCACCACTGATAATGATATAATTTATAAACGTATATACTCACGGCTGATACAAGATAAGCTGGAACTAACCATTTCAGCTAAACCACTCACATTCAACCGTCCCTTTACTTCCTGTCCATTCTAGCAGAAATATGGCACAACATCTGAGAAGTACGGTGAAAGGAAAAGCGGGATTAGCTGTATTGAGCTGTTAGACGTCATCAAAGCTTCAACAAAAGTGCTGAGTGAATTTAAGGAATGTCTTTTTAGAAACGTCTCTCATGAACGACTGCTGTCGATTATCTCGCTCCTGACCTTCTGCTGCCAGCGCTGGAGTTTCTCATCTGTTTGTGTTTCATCAAGGCACTACAAAGAGAGCTGCTCTGACAAACCGGCAACAGATGACACATCCACTGCCATAGCACCAAGACATGTATGAACTACATTTCATAGTGTAACCATCTTTTACACTGAAAACCTCCACTGCTTCTAGAACATTTCGCTTTTGCAATGGAAATGACAGGAAGAGGAATTTACTGACTTTACTGCAAAGACATTCAATCTAGAACAGGCACTCTGGGTAATGATATTTTCTTCCACTCGTTTATTTATTAAATATGATTAAATGCAAATTTTATAGCTACAATTTTAGCATCTGAATCATCTTCTTAAAAATATGAAACACACTGTTTTTCCAAGACAAACGTCACTTTCCCACACCGTAACATCTGAAACTTTTCCTAAACATATCACATATATGAATTCAAATTCACAAAGCTGGATTGCAATTCTGCATCTAGTTTGGTATTAGTGTTGGGCGATGTCGACCGATTTGGCATTGTACGATGTGTAATGTGAAACATCGCGATGGGCGATGGCATCGTCGTCGTAGGCGGCGGTTGTTTGGGGGGGGAGGGGGTATGTGGGTTGTTTAGCTGTAACTAAAACACCAAGCCCCGCCCCACGACTGACAAAAATAACAGTGTTCGCACGAGCAGGTTACAGAAGATCGAGTGCAGGGATGATCCTGCGCGAGTGCTTGAGTTGCGCGCGAATGACACATCAAGCGCGTGCAAGGGTTTGAATTGAGCTCGCGGGCCCAGTTTCTTCGCATCTACATCTGTTTTCCTCTCGCGGAAATGATTTACCACGCTCGCAGCATCAGTGGTGCGCTCGCTTATTAATGGCATAGATTTGCCACAATAGATTAAGTGTGTTTTTCGTGAGCTGGTTGCTGCGAGGCGGAGGATCGTAATGCCGGCTCAGCATCATGATGTTTATTGGCCATCGCCGATGGACGATGGCGTCGTCTTTCGACCCAACCCTATTTGGCCTATTAACTCAAATATAGAGACAGTAAATTGGTGCGCAACCACTGTTTCACATACAAAAACATAGGGCTGGGCGATACATATCGTACGATATATTATGCGCATCTCGTCCATAAAGCCGGTTCTTTGATTAGCGTTAAATCTCCGTCACCTGTTTTCAAAAGGAACGCCAGCTTACACACAGCTGCGTGTTGGGTTCGCGGGTGATTCAATGGCGTAGCTTCTCAGTGATCTACAGCTCTGTTTATAAGCTGGCGTTCCTTTTGAACACAAGTGACGGAGATTTAACGCTAATCAAAGAACCGTCTTTACTGATGAGATGCGTATAATATATCGTACGATATGTATCGCCCAGCCCTACAAAAACAGTTGATTAAAAAATAGTTTGTTTTTTTTTTGATGATGGACTCTTAGGGTGCTTTCACACCTGCCTCATTTAGTTCGGTTGAATCGCACTAGAGTTAATTTTCCTACTTGGTGCGGTTCGTTTGGGCAGGTGTGAACGTAACAATCGCTCCCGAGTGCGCACCAAAAGCGGACCAAAAAAGGTGGTCTCGGTACGCTTTCAAACGAACACTGGAGCGGTTTGTTTGTGGTGAGAACATGATCCGAACTCGAACAGACCCAACTGCAAAAAGTACTGCGCCT
>JAUMHQ010000042.1:39933-51953 GCA_032361165.1 Enteromius paludinosus | reverse complement strand
GTAACTGTAATTTAATTTCACATTTTGTCTTAGTAACTTTACAGATTAGAGTTACGTTTAATTTGCGTTTAAATAACTTAATAACGCTCAGTTACATGTAACTGTTACTTCCCCAAACAGAATTCTGTGAATGTTTGTGTAATATAACACGACTGAAGTATGTTGTCATTTCTACAGGTGAAGATATACGACCTCCCTCAGTTTGAGCACGGCGCCGATGATGTCATGATCCTAGCTACAGATGGACTCTGGGATGTGCTGTCCAATCAGGAAGTGGCAGAGGCGGTATCTGGTTTCCTTGGAAACTGTGACCCCGATGACCGACACAGGCAGGTTCCTCTGTGTTGGTTGAGCATCAACCATCTACTCATGCAACCTTGAAGACAAGCTTGATGGGTTATTTTGAGCAACCACAAAGAAAATGATTTTGATTTTAATATGAGGTGGTGAAGTTGGAAACAAAGGTTCCAAAAGGTGGTTTTCTAAGCAGTGAAATAATTTTTGGTTTTCTTAAAGGACCTTTAATTTATATGTTCTTAAAAGAACCATTAGTTTCTTAATTTGAAAAACATCTCTATAATTTAAAAGATCTTTTGTGCAATGGAGTGATTCCAGATCTATTGATGGTTCTTCATGGAACCTTCAATTCCAATTAAGAACATTTAGTTTTAAAGATCTGGTCAACCGAAGGGTTGAAGGTTCAAGCCAAAAACACTTACATACATCAAAAGCACATAAAAGGCACTTCCAAGATATCCGTTTTCTTCTTTATCCAAAACTTCCATTATCTATTCACCCATTATCAATGTTATTCCAAACCCATTATGACTTTTTTCTTCTGACCTGAGGTGTAAATTCCAAGTTCAGAAAGTAAAAGTTCTCCTCAGTATTTTGTTCAAGTCTTCTGGATTTGCTAGTTAGCACAGTTTTTCAGCCAGGAGGTGGAAATAATTAGTGAGTTCATGAGTGGTATAAATATGCTGCTGGACCTTTACTTTCTGATCTCTTTAACATCTTCTGATGTTTTGCGTAATCATAAGGTCATATATGTTAGGAATGACCTGTTCCCTTAACCTCAAGTTTCTCTTGGAGGGATGAACCTGTTACTAGTGAACTTCAAATGATAAAACCGACCACTAAATACCATCTCTGTCGTTTTTCAGGTACACAATGGCAGCTCAAGACTTGGTGATGAAGGCAAGAGGTGTCCTGAGGGACCGAGGCTGGAGGATTGCAGGAGACCGGCTCGGCTCTGGAGATGACATTTCGGTCTTTATAATTCCTCTCATGCATGGCAATAGCCAACAGCCTCAGCCTAGCTGACCAATCAGAAGGCAGGGCGCCAATCGAATCGGAGCGAATCCGTCTCTAACCCAACATTCAGATTCTCAGACAGCGTCCTGCTGGAGTTTAAGGAACCCGTTGTGCGTTTGAACTCATTTACAACATGAGTACTTGCTTTTAAGACTTAAAAGTCAATGACTGCTGACTTTGAAGACCCACGCCAGCGCTCCCTACCTCCGCGTGGGTTGGTGGGATCAGTTTATAAGTTATAACTTTGCACAATGACTAAAGGAGGGTCCGGTTCTTTGAAGTTCTCATTGGACAGATGTGCACCCTCCACAGTTTGTTTATCCGCACTCATCTGGCAGCTAGGCGGAACCAACCGTGTTTTGTTTTTCTTTTCAGGATATTAATTCATCCTCTGAATGTTTAGTTTGCGGATTTGTTTTTTTGCATTCCCTGAAAAAATCAAAGCAATTCTGGCTGTTATTTGTACATCCTGTTTTCAACGACTCCAAGTTACTGTAAATGAAACAAAAAAAAATAAGAGTAGTGTTTTAGTTTCTCCTGTGCTCTTGTAATTTGCAATAGGTACTAAGCTAATTAATGCCGATCTGATCTTCCATTCATCACGGTAAGATTTTTAGGATGATAAATTTTTAAGGAACAATAAATCAAGATGTCTGATGTACAGCGATCATTCCCTTTGATTTCTATATGCACCATCGTGAATTAACACCTACCTGCAATCTGTTCTCCAGGGCTCCTGTGTGGAGGTTTGGTGAGGTCTGACTTACGATACATCATGTTCACAGTGGCACCTTCCTCTTCTACAGCACAAACCCGCTGTGAGCATTTGGAAAGGCTTTCGTATACACACACACACAATGTGCAAACACTCACATACACACTCCCCAAGAGAGTGGCCATCTGGTCAGCACAACCTGAGTGTGACCAAAACAAGACTAATTTGGCCAGGGATTCAGCTGTGTGTGTGTGTGTGTGTGTATGTGGACTGCTCTCTAACACACTTTAGCGCAGTCGTTTGTGTGGGTGGATGGCACTGCAAGGGCATCACATGCTTACTAAAGGAGCTTTCTGGGAAGTACACACACATGCACTGCAAAAATGATTCATAAACTCCATTAATGCTGGCCCACCGATTTTAATAAAAGCTCATTGAAGATATTTCAGTAGGATCTTTCTAAAGTAACTAAGAATTTAATGTTTCCCCAAATAATGTACGGTCTATGTAAAAAAAATCCAGTTGTTAAAAGAATAAAGACAATTCACAACTAATTGGACGTTTTGTCATTATTTATTTGACTTTATTATGTTATTCGTTGAAAATATTCCCGCCGCGCCCTCTCATTCGCGCTTCTGAAAATTCAAATCATATTTGGCGCGAATGAAGAAACAACTGCCGTTAAAGAGAGATGCATTTGTGTTGATCATTGAATCATAAAACACTGAAACCGCTTACTTTATTTGTTTATTTGTAGCAAAAATATAATGCAAGCTTAAGACTTAAAAGAATGGACTAGAATCCAATTCACATTAAATAGCATCCATCTTGACTTTCTGTCGTATTTTGACGATCTTTTCTTGTTGAAGAAAGAATATCATACGTTTGAAACAACATAAGAAAATTATTTACATTTTTGGATTTCATCTACGCTTAAGAATGCGTCCAAGAAAGATACACTTCATCTGTGACCATTTAAATAATTAATAAAGGAAAGCAGCAATAATTGTACAGTCTAGTTTCATGATCTTGGAGTGACTTAACGTTCAAATATTTGGCAAATGAATGCATTAACCAGTGCAGCTGTAATAATATTCCCAGAGTTTGATAGACACTGTAACGATTGAATCGTACGTAGTTGATTTTAACCCTGAATCTACTAAACGCTAAAGATTCTGGAAAGACGGCATCTCTGGGTCATAAACCTGGTCAGAAGAGAACCACTGAGCGATTCTCTCAGAGTTAGGCTACATGAAAGCCTTCCAGCCTACGTACTGCATGAATGACGTCAGCACATTATCTGCACTAATCATGCACTTCCGCTATAAAATCCAGTTAGCTGTGACTACCTAAAACATATACACCGGATCAAGAGTCAGATAGATCGATTAATAACAAACGGCACAGTATGCAGTTGACAAAAATAATATGTTAAAAGTAAATACACAAACATCCTGATTTCTTTAATATTATTAACCTCTCTGCCATTCACACGTTGGCACCATTCCTTCTGGGATGAACTGGAATGTAAAGATTCAGATCAAGAAAATACATGTTTAGTACACCCACTTATACCCATATTTCTAAGTTATAGACAGCTTGGTTTAATGGGGGTTAAATGAGGCTAAACCCTTTTATGACATCAGAACACGTCACTCCACATCCCAAATGTGCAATAACACCACTTTCTCTACAACGGTTAAACGTAATCATTAACCTAAGTGCGTAAAATATGAATTTTCCACGCACGTGCTCTGGTTGAGCCCAAACCAGCCCAGGTAACGTCGTTTCTTACCACGTGACGTCACGATCGATGATTCTACCGTAGTGGGCAGAAAAAGCCACGTCACAGCTCTCTTCATAGCAACAGTAGAGTATGACCTACATGTATTAGCCATCCCAAGGGCAAAATTAAGCATCTATTAAAATTAATAACCCTACCCGTCGTGTTCCCGAAGGTAATATCTGCTTTTCTGCTGTGCTCGACAAAAAAACAGTACTTTACTGAAGAAAACTGGGGCATATGGCCAATCCCCATGAATTTACAATTCAGTGTCCGTTATAGTGGCAAAAAAAAGATAAACATCATTAATAAAAGCAAAAATTAGACGCTTAACACAGCAACGTGTTTCATAATACACACATTTATTGAATTTACATCAGACTAACCACTGAGCACACATTTACATAGCTCTACAACTCTCAGAACAATTTTAACACGCACAACTGTAACTGTATCACACATACACACATAAATATCACATAAAACATCACATTTCCCAAGACGATTCGGATTCCGAAGCGAATTCCAGCTTGGGAAGATAGTAACCAGCACTGGCAAGGGAGTAGCTTGCGCAGTCATCTCCATAACGGGCAATGTCACATCCCAACCAACAGCACAAACTACTACCTCAGCCAGTACACGGCTAAATCGCTTTCGGAGCTCGTGAAAATGCAGCAAATTCGAATCCGTGGAAAAAGAAAAAAGAATTCCAAGAATTCGCGCTAAACGTTCCAGAGCGCGCGAAGCCTCCGAGCTGAATGGTCGTAGTACTCGTGAGCGGGCTACACTCCCTTCTGCTGCTCCGCTATTGGCTGGGAGCGCAGCCAATGGGGTGTCAGAAGGACACCGCCCACGACACACACACCCCCAAATGTGGCCACGCCTCCCGCAGTCTTCAGCCAATGGCGCTGAATTGACTTCACACGAGACTTGGAGCTCGTGATTTTGAATGAGTAGATTCTGATTTAGACCAGTGTTGCCAGGTCTGCGGGTTTCCCGCGGAACTGAGCTACTTTAACGCGACCCCAGTAATGTGATTTTGACTAGGGGAATCCCGCCAGAAACCGTGAATTTGAACACGACCCTCCTCGAAGCACCACTGGGCTTGTTTTCTAGTTCAGTGGTAAAAATCTCATGTGTGATTATCAACGACTTAAAAAATGGGGGACAATATGTTTTTGCTTTTTAGCTGTTGTGGGTATTCCATCTTTCGATATCATAATTCACAATTATAGTAATGAGGATCCATCTTAATCACACTATATAAAAAATAGTATCGCAAATAGCAAACATCAAAACAGTAGTATAAAATGATGGCTTTACAATAAACATAAGAACATGCAATTAAAGTATAGGACTAAAATTTTATTTTTTTCCCAACTGAGTACAATAATTGCAACATTTTTAATCTTGCTCATTATTTAGCATTTTGACTACAAAGTATGTGCTCTCTGCACATGCAATTGACTAGTTTATTATTATTTTTAGGTTATATTATGACTGCGGACATTTTGAGAATGGTTAACACTTTGCACAGCCTTATAGCACACCCTGATAGCACATCTCTGAGACGTCTATTAGATCTCTGCAATATGTCTATAGGATGCTTGCTTTAAGATGTCAAATAGACGTCTATTAAATGTCTTTAAGATGTTTACAATACACCTGTCAGACAGCAAGTGCTTTCCAGACCAAGACATGTGCTATTTGGGTATAGTGCATACAAATGGTTTTAAAATGTATGTGACCACCTTAAAAACAATAATGCGGTCTCTTTTGTTAACTGATGATAATAGCACACGGCTCCCGTCCTAGCTCATCAATAGCGGCGCAACCAAGTAATACCCAGTATAGCATGCCAAAGACACATTTCAATAGAATGAGAGTCCAACTGTATTCCGCTGTAAAACAAATCCAGTCAATTATTTGAATATACATATACATAACCCTCAAAACTATCACTTTGTCAGGTCGCAGTTATTCTGAGCTAATTGCTGCCTGACTGTATATTAAAACATACTTATTTAATGCTTCATGCATTCAAGAGAGGCTGATGTTTTTCATAAAAAGTCATTTTGGAGTACTACTGACCTGCGCTAATGGAAGTGAAGTATGTTTCATAAACAACCAGAGAAGCAAAACATTTGATGTTCATAGAACTGTACCATTTATTATTGTACACACACCGGGTTCGACCCTTCTCAATGCGACTAAAGATGACATGGAATGTTACAGTAAGATCTTGCATAAAACCCATTGCTGTTGAGAAAATTTCACAAAAAAAAAGACCATCCTTCATGTATTTATTATGATTTTTCATACTTTCTTTTTAAATGGTTTTGGACTTGATTTTCAATCCAAATACGTAATTCTTAATTACATCTTTAACACTATCACCAAACACTGTACATTAACTCCAAAGGAGGGGGGGGGGACCAAAAACCCATAAAAACAACAAACACTGCAAATTTTACGTAGCAGTTGATACATCGTTAAAGTCGGCCAATCAGAGTCTACCGTCAGCTCGTATTCGAAGAAGCTTTGAACGATGGGATTTGGAGCTGTCGATCAACAGTTACCATGGCGATGGGGGTGAATCGTCCTCGCGCGGGGCGGCGTATGAAACAGTCACATTCATGTTTGCGTTGGAATAAAAACGTTCAGTCACGATTCGCCGTTCTGCACTTTGGAGACGGGCGGTTGCATGAAGTCTTTGAAGGGCCCCAGGGCGTCTTTGAGGGCGGAGCTTACTTCAGGAGACGAACAGGTGATGCACTCCACCAGCGTTGGGTACAGAGCGATCACCTGAGCCCATACGTTCCCGTCCACTGATGCCCGTACAGGAAGAGGAAGAAGAGAGAAATGAGCAGAAACAACAGCCTGGAACTCAAAAGTACTTCAAAGTGCTGTCTATGTAGGCAATAGAATACTCAGCTGTGCTATCAATAGGTTTTCCTGTTTATATTACATGTAGAGTCTGTTATGGTTGCTGCTTGTTGAAGGACAACATTTTCTCACCGTTCTCTGGTTGAGTCTTTTTCAAGGAATCCATGAGAGTGCTGATGGCTTTTAACACAAAGATGATCTCAGTCACTTGTTGCCTTGAACATAATAAAAGGAACGGTGAGAAACACTTAGGATGAAGTTCTGTGCCGTTTAGTCGGTAGTAAAGTCCACTTAGAAACATAAGTGAATTCAGTAAATATTATCCAGCTCATATTGTATTAAGTAATAAATAGTAAGAAATTATCTTATGCAAAAAAACATTATTATTAATACTGCACTGCCACTCAAAAGTTTAGGATCAGTAAGATTTTTTATGTTTTTAAGGGAGTCTCTTCTGCTGTATTTATTTGATCAAAAATACAGTAATATTTTGAAATCTTTTTGCAATTTCTAACATCAGTTTCCTAATTTAATATATTTTCAAATGACATTTATTTCTGTGATCCAGCATCATTACCCCAGTCAGTGTTCAGTTTTGATCACAGAAATAAATTATATTTATATTATATTCAAATAGAAAATGTCATTTTAGTAATTTAGTCAAATTGCAATAAAATTTCACAAAATATATATATATATTTTTTTCTGTATTTTTTCAAATACATACAGCCTTGATGAGCAGTTGAAACTTAAATCTTTCTGATACAAAAAAAATTAATAAATAAATATATATATATATATATATACAGTATATATACACACACCCCCACCCCCAAAAATCTGCATAATAAAGTCTTTAGAAATATATATATATATATCTATATATATATATAAAATAATATAGAAATATATAATATAATATTTTTTATATTTTTAATTATTATATATACATTTTGACATCCTATATTATTTCTTAAGTGCTTTTCAGAATACAGTTCTTTTCAAAGCTGCTACTAAAAATACACGTTTAAATTTAAGGTCATTTGATGAACAGGGAAACAAGCGTCAAATTACAAAACATCCTTATGGGGTCAATATTACAGAAAATTATAGAAATAAAGAGTGCTTTATTAAAAAAAACAAAACACTTTAATTTCAAATTTTCGTTTTTTTTGGGAGCTTTTTTATTTAGCAAACCTGGGCAGCGGGCAGCGTCCACTGAGTCTCTCGTCCTCCACGTATCTCCGCAGCACGTCCTGTGCCCTCTGGAGCAGCACAGACAGAGCCATACGAGAGATGTAGCCCTCCTGCGGCGTCGACACCTTATTACTGAAGGAGAACTGCAGGAGCGTCTCAAAGCACACCTTCGAGAAACCCTCCCGCATACGGATGTCCATTTCAGCCTCTGCAGGGACGAGAGGGGGCCGTTAGTGTCCATGCTTCTGACCAGAGGTATTCTCCATTTAATGCTGTTAATCTCGCTCTGTTCCTCACTCAAAGCTTTCATGTGACTTATATCTAATGGATAACTTTAATTATACTTTTATGCAACATCATCTGAATTAATATGCTTTCCATTGATGTCTGGACAATATTTGACATGCAACTATTTGAAAATCTGGAATCTGAGGGTGCAAAAAATATAAATATTGACAAAATTGCCTTGCAAAACAGTTCTTAGCAGAGTTAAATTAAGTTTTAATACATTTATGACAGAAAATCTACAAAACATCTTCATGGAATATGATCTTTACTTCATTAAATTGTGTTTTTTCAGCTTTGGGGACAGTTTCCACATTGTGAATCAGCTGAAAATGGCTATTCCTTTGTTTTCACTCCATACCTGTGAAGGATGATGACTGGGAGTGAATCGATCCTTTATTGAGCATGCTCATGATACGACCTACGAACTCTTTGGGTATGAAATTGGCAAAAGGTAAAATCTCTGTGCTGATCAACTGCACCACCTAGAGGGGGAAAATATATATATATATATATATTTAAAGTATATTTCTTATAAATATAACACATTAAATAAAGTGAAATAAAATATACAAATATGTTAATATTATCATATTATTAATATAATATAAATAATATCTTATTATTATTATACATATAACAAATAATTACAGTATTGTATACATATATTTAAATATATTATATATTTAATATAATACAATGTAATTAAATAAAATGTTTTTATTTTCTAAAAAATATGTATAAAATATTTATAAAAAATATATATTTATTTATTTTTAAATAATGTATCATGATTAAAATTTCTCATTCTAAAATGTCCAAATATCAGTCTCACAGATATATTGGCCTGCCACTAATAAGTCACGATAATAATAATAATAATAATAAATCTAGCTTATTAAAAAATCTTCTTGAAATTCTAGAATTACATTAAATGTTAAATTAAATGACCTCGACGTCTACTGCCTCGTTCCTCTGGAACTCCTGTATGGACAGATTATCTGGAGGTGTGCTGTGGGACACAAGAGGAAAATGAGTAAGAATGGATCTGAAATCAAGGACTTCTTTTATTACATCACGATAGGTTGGACACCTTTTAGTAAACAGGAAGTCTTCAAAGGCGTTCGCCAGCTCTGGCCACATTGTGTCAAATTTGCCTGAGGATGCTTGTTGCCGGGCAACAGGGAGTCCAATGGAAAGCACTTTGAGCAGAGAGGAGACGGCCAGTTTCCAGGTGCTCTCAGCAGGACAGGCGTACTTCAGACCTAGAGGAATCCTCAGAGTCTAAATACAGAGAAACAGAGAGGATTGATTCTGCTGCTTCTTTTAAACCCGCACCGATAAGCCTGCAGCTTCGACTGAACGTAGGTGACATGTGGAGACTAAGATGTCTAACAAAACTACTGATTCACAACCAGTGCTGGGTAGACTGCTTATAAATTGTGTTGTCAGGGTTGCCAGGTTCTCACAACAAAACCAGCCCCAATTGCTGCTGATTGTGGTCAGTAACACAATCTAGATGACTGGATAATGAAGGCAGTATATCATAGTTATGCGTCGGCAGCATATAGCAAACAACTTAATTATTAGTCTCATATACAGTATATAACAGTAGGTTCATTCAGAAGAAAAAAAAAAAAGAACTGGGGTGAATGAATCAATCCTGAGTTTTAGGAACCCAGATAATCCAGATTCAGCAAAAATCTAATTTGTTGCTTTGTACCTTGATGATGTTTTGTAGGACTTTCTCGTTGATAACGGCTTTGTGACAGGCTGTTTTATGATATAGATCAACCACCACCTCCAAAGATCGCTCCGCAAACGGCACGTAGTTTAAGGCCACCCACTCCGCCTGGACACAAACAGAAAAGAAAAACTGAAGACTTTCAAAGCATATAAAAAAAGGCATTATTAAATGAACAAATGTCTCCTCCTCAGCCTCAAAGACAAATGCTGAAGTATCAGAGAAGGACTGGGAATAATCGACACATTCTCCGCAACCAGTCTCTACGTCGACTTTAGTTCAAATAAAACAATGCATACATAAATAAAATAAAAATCACATTTTTATAATATTACCCCTATTATCTGTAAAATGAGCTACAGGACTGGACTTAAATGCAGCAGATGCCTGGAAAAACAGTCCCTACAGATTTCCACAACATTATAGATTGTCAAATTTCAATAAAACGTTCCACGTTACTCTGACACGGACCATATTATTAGATGAAAAGCAGCAAACTACCGGCCAAGCACAAGACTGATGCACACAAGGGTAAGTAAACTGGTTTATGTTAGCCCTGATGCTAATTTGAATTTGGCTTCAGGTCCAGCATTATTTAATGTTGAAGTGGCACCAAAGACAATTGTAAAAATGTTGGTGAGATTATTTATTTATTTATTTTAGATTTATATATATACACACACACAGCTCAAAAAAATTAAGGGAACACTAAAAGAACACATCCTAGATCTGAATGAATGAATACTTTGTTCTTTACATAGCTGAATGTGCCGACAACAAAATCACACAAAAATGTTCAACGGAAGTCAAATGTATTAACCCATGGAGGTCTGGATTTGGAGTCACACTCAGAATTGAAGTGGAGAGACACACTACAGGCTGATCCAGCTTTCATGTAATGTCCTTACAGTAGTGTGTGTGTCCTCCACCTGCCTGTATGACCTCCCTATAACACCTGGGCATGCTCCTGATGACGTGAGCGATCTCCTCCCAGACTTGGACTAAAGCTTCCTCCAACTCCCGGACAGTCTGTGGTGTGATGAGGTGTTGGTGCATGGAGCGGGACATGATGTCCCAGATGTGCTCGATTGGGTTCAGGTCAGTCCATAGCATCAATGCCTTCGTCTTGCAGGAACTGCTGACACACTCCAGACACATGAGGTCTAGCATTGACTTGCATTAGGAGGAACCCAAGGCCAACCGTCATATGGTCTCACAAGGGTTCTGAGCATCTCATCTCATTACCTAATGGTAGTCAGACTACCTCTGATGAGCACATGGAGGGCTGTGCGGCCTTCCAAAGAAACACCACCCCACACCATTACTGACCCACTGCCAAACCGGTCATGCAGGAGGATGATGATCGGACACATTGTGAAGAGCACAAGGCGCCAGTGGCCAATTTGCCAATCTTGGTGTTCTCTGGTAAATGGCAAACGTCCTGCATGGTACTGGACTGTAAGCACTACCCCCACCTGTGGACATCAGGCCCTCATACCACCCTCATGGAGTCTGTTTGAGCAGACACATGCACATTTGTGGCCTGCTGGAAGTTGTTTCGCAGGGCTCTGGCAGTGCTCCTCCTGTTCCTCCTTGCACAAAGGCGGAGGTAGCGGTCCTGCTGCTGGGTTGTTGTCCTCCTCCACGTCTCCTGATGTACTAGCCTGTCTCCTGGTAGCACCTCAATGCTCTGGACACTACGCTGACAGACACAGCAAACCTTCTTGGCACATCTCACAATTATGTGCCATCCTGGATGAGCTGCCCTACCTGAGCCACTTGTGTGGGTTGTAGACTCCGTCTCATGTTACCACTAGAGTGAAAGCACCGCCAGCATTCAGAACATCAGCCAGAAAGCTGGAACTGAGAAGTGGTCTGTGGTCACCACCTGGAGAAGCACTCCTTTATTGGGGGTGTCTTGCTAATCTCCACCTGTTGTCTTTTCCATTCACACAACAGCATGAGAGTTGCTTCCTAAGTGGGCAGTTTGATTACATTCAGGAAGGAAAGGAAGTGACAAGGTGGCCAGGTATGGTTTCCCATACTAGGAATTAGTGCTCTGCATTTAACCCACCCAAGTGCACACACACAGCAGT
>JAUMHQ010000042.1:14182-35847 GCA_032361165.1 Enteromius paludinosus | reverse complement strand
TTATTGCTGTTTGTTCTGATGATGTATTTAGAAAACACAAGTATTTTCTTGTTGCTGTCAATATTTATTTGAATAATGTTTATTATATTTCACTTTATACTGCACTCTTTATATTGTCTGTTTTTGAAAGAGGGCAAAAATAAGTGTTCTTTTTCAAAAATAAATGTGGTGTTTTGACTTAATCTGTACATTTTTTACATTTAATATCGTCTCTGTACCTTGATAACTTGATATAGAAAGGGCAAATGACCTCCCGCTGTGTTAGAGCTCACATACAGTACTGTACAGCAATACTGATGCATCGAATCCAAACCATGATACAAACTGAACCGTGGGCTCACTGTACCGTTGCATCCCTAGTGTATATATATATATATATAAAAATATAAATATAAATACACACATTTTGTTTCAGAAACATGTCATGTTTATATATTTATTTGTTGATATTATAAATTATTAATATAATGGCAATACATATTTTCTAAATATAGGCTATACTGTGTATTATATATGCATGAATAAACAAACACATATGTTATGCAATAAAGACTTTTATTATTTGTGCGATTAATCACAATTACTCATGACATCGCTAATTATTGTAGTATTTTTTACTACATTGTTTTTTTAGAATTAGCTTCTGTTTTTATATTTTAAGTTTTCATTTTAATAATTAAGTAATTTAATGTTGTTTTGTAATTTTATTTATTTCTACGTTTTATTTTTATATCAGTATGTTATTGTTATATTTAATATTTCTGATCAGCTTTATTTTATTTTTTTTCCCAGTTTCAGTAATTTTAATAGTACTTATTTTATTTCAGATAATTCCCAAAAGCAAAAATTCTTGTTTCATATTTTATTTCAGCTTGATTTTAATTAATGGAAATAATTAGTATTGGTTTTAGTTCACAGTATTGTGACATTAACACGGCCCGTTTCTCTTTGTCTCAGTCTAAAGAGGTGTGCACTCCTCACTCCATTAAGGGCGCTTACCCGCTCCTCTTTCTGGGTGATAAAGTAACAACGGATCACATTTCTCCAGCGGGAAGCATCGCAAGAGTCAGCGCAGCTGCCAAATACCTCCAGAGCAAACGGTGAGATGATTTGGAAGGGTCTCTTCTCCGTATGTTCTTAAAATCATTTATTATAATTTCCATTGCATTTAGCAATAAATAATCATTCATGTGTTTATAAAGATTATTAGAAACTAATTTCAGTTCCTTTATCCATTTGATTCAGTTTGACCCCTCGTGAATTCAATTCCTACGGTGCTCGGAGAGGAAATGATGCTGTAATGACTCGAGGAACGTTTGCCAGCATAAAGCTTCAAAACCGTCTCATCGGGAAGACCGGACCCAAAACACTGCACATTCCGACAGGACAGACGGTCAGTGACTAGACTGAACCGGTTTGAGCTGTACTCATGATGTCTGTACTGATGTATGTTTTCTCATCACAGCTGGATGTGTTTGAGGCTGCGGAGCGCTATCAGAGAGATGGGATTCCTGTCATCATCCTGGCAGGGAAAGAGTACGGCTCCGGCAGCTCACGCGACTGGGCCGCCAAAGGACCTTATTTAATGGTAGTTGTCCCATAATCCTTTTCTGCTACAGTTTCTTGTGATTTAATTCCGAGCAAGCAGTTAATACACGGACTTGTCTTGACTGTGTTATTTAGGGTGTCCGTGCGGTGATAGCTGAGAGCTTTGAGAAGATTCATAGGAATCATTTGGTGGGGATGGGAATCGCTCCACTGCAGTTCCTGCCAGGACAGAATGCCGACTCGCTGGAGCTGTGTGGAAAAGAGCGATTCACCATCAACATCCCACAGGAGCTCACGGCCAGACAGCAGCTAACAGTACAGGTAGAGCAACTCACAGTGGATAAAACATCAGGGACAATAACCGCTCAAGCAGTGTTGAGGTACAACACATCCGCTGTAGTCTGATTCACAAATAAATGACTCTTGTGAATAATTTTTTGTTTAATTCAGGCATGAAAATCCCTCACCTTTCGGCGAAATTCGCCGATTTGAAGCCAATACTGGTGACCCACGTGAATTGTGTAGATCCGATGAGAAATTATTTTTGAAGAATGGAGGGGGTGGGTGTGTCTTGATGTGGAAAAGTCAGTCTTGGATGGTATTTATTGATTCATTTAAACTTAATATAAAGTCGATTTGAGCCATTTCATTTCCGCGTTCGTAGACCGTGCGTGCCATCCACTGACATCCGGGGTGCCGTTTCTTCCTGCGGGACAATCCGCGTGAGGGGAGACGACAGGGGAGAGATCCACAATTTAATTTTGTGCCGTTTATGTGTCACCAAAGACTTGGGGGCCGTTCACATGCAGCGTGTATTCTTTTCCTACTATTACTACGGGGGCAGTCGTGGACTTGTAACCCAAAGGTCGTGGGTTCGAGTCCCAGGTCCGGCAGGGATTGTGGGTGGAGTTAGTGAATATCCAGCACTCTCTCCACCTTCAATACCACGACTGAGGTTGAGACCGTTGAGCCATCGTTCCCCCAACTGCTCATCGGGCGCCGCAGCAATTGCTGCCCTCTGCTCCGGGTGTGTGTTCACGGTGTGTGTGGGTGATCACTTCTCACTGCTGTGTGTGTGCACTTGGGTGGGTTAGATGCAGAGCACAAATTCCTAGTATGGGAAACCATACCTGGCCACATGTCACGTCCTTTCCTTTTCCTTCCTTTCCTATGGAAGTCAATAGTGACCCAAAACATCCTGGTTACAAACGTTCTTCTAAATATCTTCTTATGTGTTCGGCTGAACAAAAAAAATCATACAGGTTTGGAACTACTCCAGGGGGAAAACAAATAATGCTAAATCATTTTTGGGTGAACTATTTCTTTAAACTGCAGTTTGTTTATATATTTTTCCGTGCAACACCTAATCTTTTTAAACCTTTGTTTCCAGACGAGCACAGGGAAGAGTTTCACCGTCACGGCTCTCTTCGAGAGCGACATGGATGTGGCGTTTTTCAGACACGGAGGCATCCTGAAGTACGTAGCTCGATCTCTGCTGCCATAGCCCTGATTCATAGCCACGGAGATGCCCATGGACCTCCGATCAGTAAAGCGCCACCCAGAGGCCTTCAGGAGGCCTTATGAACTCTTGTGCCTCTTGTCTGCCGAATCCTCCCGTCCCGGAGGACCTCATTATTTTGCACTTAAAAACAAATGTCCAAGGTTTCTCTCCAGATCATTGTCTCCACACCCAGTCTGGTTGTGAAGCGTGAACTTTGGTAGGTTTGATTTGGGCATTTCATATTGCAGTGCCTGCTACGCGTGTCAAGAAACTGTTCTTCGGTGCTGGACGCGATGACTGCACAATGACCTCACAGCCAATGGAGGCTTTGCTCTTCTTTAAAGGTGCTGATTTTAACACGGCCAATTTAACAGACGGAGCGAAAAGCTTTTTAGCTCACTGTTGTTTCTTCATTTCCCAGCTCTCGTTTCTGTATGAGCCTCCACGTATTGCCGTCACAACAAAAAAAAAAGCACTCTTTGATGTTATCCGATCCAGTAGAATATCGATTTATTTATTACCATCGTCCATTTAGTGTTTTCTGTTATTGGGAATATGTGTGACAGTGATGACTAAGGAAGTATGTTCATCCATAAACATAATATATTACTCTGAGCTGACATTTAGAGAGTGAACGACCTCTGGTTTTGGTACTATCAGTGCTGTTTGCCTTGTTGCGATGTTTGGCTTCAGTCCTTGTGTTCTGTGTGTGAAGACAGTATGCAGCTCCTCAGCACAGGGGTGAACGATGCAGTAGAAATAAAGAAATAAAAAAAAATCATTCTTTTCTTGGATTATGCTGTTATTGTAAATAATTTTTAATAAATAAGGAGATCAGCATGCCGAGTTTGTCCTTTCTGTGTTTATAATACCGCAGGCTGTCAATGCAGCACAATCTGCGTAGTTCAAATCACAAATGACTCTCATGAACCAGTTCTTTGTGGTGAATCAAAACCATGCAACACAGGCAGTGTAATCCAAAGTACAAATGACTCTTGTAGTGGAATACACGCACACAGGGTGATCATTGTCCAAATTGCAAGAAATGACTTTTAAACCAATTATTGTGATCGGAAATTTCATTTTAATTCATCTTTGGGCATTTTTTGTATGCACTATTCAATTGTAAAATTAGATTTAATTATCTGAAATGATTTTAAATATTTTAATACGCTTTTTACAATTGATATTTGGTTTAAAATATGCCCTGAAATATTTGTACTTTATGGTAAAATGTATGATAATGTAGCTTCCTTTGCACTGGGGGCGCTGTGGAATTAAACGATTCATTTTTGTAGGATGCACAATCTAGCTCACCCACTCTCATCAGCACACAGTAGTCTGACTCGGAGGCAGATTATTCTTATAAACCAGTTATTTCTAGTGAACATTAGATTTATCTTAAGTGCATCAGGTAAAGTCTTAGTTTATCTTCGTGTATTGCTTAAGGAACTTTCCTATGTTAAACAATAATTCTATGCATAAACGGATTTTATAAAGCTAAATTGCGTGCGCAAGCGCGAACTAAAGAAAGGGAACCAATCACAGAGCTTCACGTGACACACGTGACCGCCTGTGGAAGTGAATCCAGAGTGGACGCGCTTCTCGCTGCAGTGACATTCTTTTAGCGGAGTCGGAGCCGCAACAGTACAAGCAGCGCGAACTCAGTCATTAGGTATGAAAATAATAACACTTTGTTATATTTTACACACTATATGTGTTGCCTGTTGCAAAGTAGAGGCTTCTGCGCGTGTGTGAAAAGCAAAACTGCTGTCAGATGAACTGAGCGTAGGATACATTTAAATGAAATGAAAAGTTGCTGCTTCATGCTGTTACGCAGGTGCTAATGCTAAAGCTAAAACACATTCATACTGGAGAAACCGAAAGCAGCTTTAAAATACACACTTATGCTCACGTTTGTGGTTTATAGTCCTTTAATTTAGTCAAATAAGTATATATGGTTGGCTGGATGTTTGTTTGAGTTGTTTTCTGCTACTTTCTGTTTCATTTTGTTGCTCTATGAGTGTGTAACGTTAGATTCTGACAGCAGCATAAAATAACAAATCATTAAATGTAATGAATATAAATAATAATACAATCATATTTTCTCCTGTTTGCAGGATTCATTTTATTTAAGGGCATAATGGTAAGTGTTGCATTATTGGTGGACTATTTTATGCAGTTTATTGAGTCACTATAACGTTACGTTCTTATCACAATGATTCACAATTTGCTTTTGTTTTGTTCAATAGTCTCGGAGATATGACTCAAGGACGACTATTTTCTCCCCAGAGGGTAAGAGCTCCCATATCCACTATTTGTTTTTGTTTTTCCATGTTCCTATTGTTCTAAATGTTGATTTCTTGTGATTTGGAGAGGGTCTCAGTTTGTGAGTGTTGTGTTGTTGGCAGGCCGTCTGTATCAGGTAGAATATGCCATGGAGGCCATCGGTCACGCTGGCACCTGTCTGGGCATCCTGGCTAATGACGGCGTGCTGCTGGCGGCAGAGAGGAGGAACATCCACAAACTTCTGGACGAGGTGTTCTTCTCGGAGAAGATTTACAAACTCAATGAGTACGTCCAATAATTCAGACTCCAGTCATTTATCATTCAATCTCAGGATTACTTGAACACAGATAATTTCATAATTGTGGATTTTAAGGTTTCCCAGAGAGCTTGAAATTCATAATTCATGCTAAACATTTGATCATATATTTTTTGGGTTTTATTTTATTTCTGTAGAAAATGTTAAAGAAAGCATTCGTTTTGTGCTTTAATTTGACATTTTTTTTTAAATAAATACTAATGCATTTATTAATCTTGGAATTAATTTTCAATTGCATTTCTGTCCTTTGCAAATGTTTTGGTATGTCATTTTTTTTTTTTATTCTTAAGCTATTTTATGGTTATTTAAGTATTTTAATATATTTTAATATTTCATAATAATTAGTTTTAATTTTTCTATTTAATTTTTATTTCAGTTGATTTTATTTTTTAATAAAAGTTTTATTTAGTTTAGGAGAGATTGCATTAATATATATTTTTTTAAATTAATATTTAGTATTAATATTAACATGCATTTCTCTGCATGCATACACATACTTTTTATAAGTGCGTGTGTATGCCAGGGTTAATTTAGTGTTGTTTATATATTTTATTATAATATATATTATTATAATGTTATACATTTTTTATGAGCTTTTAATTTATATTTCCAGTTTATTTTAACTTTTAGATTATTATTTTAGTATTTTGTGTACTTTTTTTTTTTTAAGGGAAGCACTGTTTAGCTCTGATATGGGAGGAAATGCATGAATATTTTAAGATTTAAAGTATTTTTTCTTATAACACAAATTCTAACAGCACTGATGTATGGTGATTCTGTAATGCAGAGACATGGCATGCAGTGTAGCAGGAATTACATCAGATGCCAACGTCCTCACAAACGAACTGAGACTCATCGCACAGAGGTGAGCGAAGCATCATGTTATTATAAGACAAAATGGGTTATGCATATGAGAGTCTCGGGATTGATGCAGTACGTGATGATGTGTGATCAGGTACCTGCTGCAGTATCAGGAGCCCATCCCCTGCGAACAGCTGGTCACTGCGCTGTGTGACATCAAACAGGCTTACACACAGTTTGGAGGTACATTTTTAATCTTACCACGATCCTGGGAAGTTTTGGGCTGTGGAATGTAAACCGTAAACTTGTGTGTTGTCAGGTAAAAGGCCCTTTGGTGTGTCTCTGCTGTATATGGGATGGGACAAACACTACGGCTTCCAGCTCTATCAGAGCGACCCCAGCGGAAACTACGGTGGCTGGAAAGCCACGTGCATCGGCAACAACAGCGCAGTGAGTGACACGCACACATTCAGATCCTTAAGCTGGAAACACTATATTATCCAGTTTGAACATATGACGCACTGAATCTGTCCAATTAGTGCTAGAACCAAATCCGCATTATCCGATCATGTGACGGAGGATGCATGATGCTGTAAATTCACCGTTGCATCACAGAAATAAATACCTTTGTAAGATTCAGTAAATAAAAAGCAGTTATTTTAAATAGAAATAAATATTCACAATAATACTGTTTTGCTTTGGTCAAAATGCAGCCTTTGTGAGCATAAATTTTTTCTCTTTCTTTTTTAACATTTTAAAAAGTGTAACTGCTCAAACCTTTGAACGCTGGTGTATAATATTTAAAGTTTTATTTATTGAACGTTAACGTAAACTAATTTTCAGCTCTGTTTAACATGTGTCTCTATATTAAAATGTATCCGATATTCTCAAAATCATTAGAAAATTAGCAAAAAAATAATGATATCCTCAAAAAAGCTTTTCATTACCGATTAATCATGTAGATTGAGTAAAATATTATTATAAAACTGTGTGTTTGCATGTTAGAATCAGTGTTTCTTTAAGCAAGTTGGATGTCAAAATGTCCATCCACTAGTGAACAGTAAAATCTGGATTTGGCCAGTAGATGGCGGTAAAGCACCAGTCCTTAATTCATGACTTCTGTTCTTAACTGTCAAAAAAAAAAAAAGCTATCGAAACCCAAAGTGTGTGTCTGTGTGTTTCAGGCTGCTGTGTCGATGCTGAAGCAGGACTATAAAGAGGGAGAGATGAGTCTGTCGTCTGCCCTCGCTCTCGCCGTCAAAGTGCTGAACAAGACCATGGACGTCAGCAAGCTCTCAGCAGAGAAAGGTGTGTTTGGCACGACCGAGATGGAATAAATGTTTTAGCATGCAGACGAAGCCGGTAGATTGAGGCAGTCTGGCGGAGAGCAGACCTCTGCATTATGAATGATCATGACACCATGTACAAACCCACAATCCATCTCGGCCTAATGCAGCTGATCACGTGCAGAATTGCGGTAACACATGCACTGCAGTCAAAACGGTCATGCAGCAACAAACCCTTTTAAACAAATAGACATGCTGTATGTTTTATGCTTTATTGCCTCGATCATCTGAAGCACTGATCTCACATTGGATTATTAAAGCTCTTTTAATCATGTTTTCGTTAGTGTCATGCATTCTTAGTATTTATGCCAGCAAGAGTTTTTAGGAAAAAATAAAATAAAACTGTCAAATCTATTGCACTACTTACAGCATTGTTACTCTGCCTTGGTAACGGAGTTTGACGGTGTCTGACTTCAGACATCAAATGTACCTGCAATTGTTGAATCACTCATATATGTTGCATGTCAAAGATGATGCATTTTCAATAGATTCAATAAGAACTATTTAAAATGTTCAGTTTTATGGACAAATACTTAATTGTTCCCGTTTTTCTGTCCATCTTTAAAGTGGAGATCGCCACACTGACACGAGAGAACGGCAAGACCAGAATCAAAGTCCTCAAGCTGAAGGAAGTGGAAGAACTCATCAAGAAACACGAAGCAGAAGAGGCCAAAGCAGAGAAAGACAAGAAAGAGAAAGAACAGAAGGAGAAAGACAAATAAAGCACATGCACTTGTTTTCTATTAAAATGCAAACACCCCGCTTGGATTCCCAGAGAAATTCATACTGCTCTGTCTGTCAGTCTGTCATTTTCTTTAATAAACACAGAACGAAAAGATAAACACGTCTAGTAGTTTTGTTTCTTCAAATCGAATGCACTTTCGGAGAAAATTCTCGAAGGTTCCTCAGTGTCCACAGCGGGTGGTTTTATGTTGTATAATAGATCAAACGTAAAAGTGTTCATCTGGAAATGTCTGCTACTAATTTCAGTGTTATGTAAGTAAGAGTTTTCAGGTTGGTGTGGGGCCAAGACTGCACTTCTGTGCCCAGATAACCTTTACCAAAAAACAAAAACTATGGTAACCATGCGATGCCATAAATACTGGTCAATTGTACCAGAGGTAGATAGGGTTGGAGTGAAACTGAAGAGGTGTGGCCCTTCAGGAATTGAGTTTGAGACCAATGTACAATAGAGTCCAAGTCATTTCTATAGCGCTTTAAATGTTAAATTCAACATGGGTGGTTGGTCTATAAATAATAGAAACATATGCAAATTGCCAAAGATAGATAGATTATATATATATATAAGCTGTCAAACGATTAATTGCATCCAAAATAGAAGTTTTTCTTTACATAATATTTTTATGTACTGTGTATATTTATTAAGTATATATGAATACAAACACTTATATGTTAGTATCAATATATTATATATAATATCAAATATAAGAAAATAAATATATAAATGCATTTACATGTAAATACTTTAAAATATATATTGTACTGTGTGTGTGTTAATATAAACACAGCATGAACACATTATGTATAGAAAAAATTATTTCGGATGCGATTAATCGTTTGACAGCACTATAATACGTGTGTTTGTGTACAATTTAACATTTAGTGAAACACTGATAACTACTTTAAAGCACTATAGAAATGACTTAGACTCTGTAGTAGATTGTATGATGCTAGAAAAACATTGTGTTGTGCGTGTGCTGTAAGAGTTAAGACTCTTATATCAAAGGGTGAGTCTTTTATGGGGGATTATCCAAATCTCTGACTGACTCTTAACGTATTTCGCGGGCTTTCTGAGAAACGCGGGAAAATTCGGCACGTGTTGCATAAGCGCGGGGACGGATTACGGTCTCGGAGGTCAGACCTGAACACAAGGACGAGCTCGCGCAGTAACCCGGCAGCACAAAAATCTTAACTTGTTCCAGACTGAGAGAATGTAGGTCGTTTTAATGGACGAGATTACTGTGATGTAACCCAGCACGGATCGTTAAGTGCATATGGCCTGTAGGTATATTACCGCGACAGACGCTCTCCAGCTCATCTTTCAGGGTTTCTGTATGAAGGTACATCCAAAATTAACTGGTTTAGATTACGTCATGTTTAAGTAACAAATTTAAGTGAGCTTTAGAAATAAGCAAGCAAGCATGTTAGAGTTTTAGGTTCAGTTTGTGTTAGTTTTGAGATCAATATAGCTAGTGAATTTATTAACATTACACAAAATATGTGCAAATTAAACTGTACTATCCTAAACTAAGATTTAGCAAATAAATCTTAATTATGACAATTATGTTTATTAGACTCCTTGTCGTTGACTGGCTTTAAACCAGACTGTTCTGATGTGAATAAGAGTTATGAAATACATTATTTTAATAAATAGTGACCATTTTTAAGGACCATTTTTCATAGATGGCCCTTTGCAATTGCGATTGCATCTACAGTAACTTAATTTTAGTTCTCTTTTCAGCTCATTTCTGATGAAGAATTCATCTGGAATAATCAAATAGATTTTGTTTGTGAAAGAAAAAACAGGTACGTCATGAAGTTTTGTTTTGTCATGTGTTTTATTTGGACATAAGGAAAAAGTTCAAGGTATACAAGTGTTGATTGTCATTAAATGATATCTGATTTACTCTAAATTCTACACTACAAAACCAACAACAACAAAAAAAAATCAATCGGTATAGACAAAATAAATCATATAGATAAAAATAAAGTTTAAGTAGATGAACAGAAAACATTTTCTAAAAGCTTATTGTCACAGCCCATGAGGAAAGGTAAGATCTATTTACACATGCAAAACCTAAAGGCCACCCTGCTGAGAAGTATACAGAACTGGATTCATTGCACCTAAATTCCACAGAGATGACCAAGAATAAAAGAAACAGAGGCTTCCGTTTCAGGGAATGTTTTTGCATGTTATACCTGACTGCGTCGGGACCGAGCCTGCTATCTGAAGGCGCTGCTGCTACGGTAGATTCACCCGTCTTATCTGAATGAAACTTGAGGCGTTCTCTTTGAATGGAGACCATTATCTTTGGCAAGTATGTCAAGTTCACTAAACACTGCAAGACATCTTGACGGCTCAATGCACATTTCTCTGTAATGGATGTGCAATGCACCGTGGGCTGAATTGCTTGTGTTTTCCTAAAGTGCTTGTGTTTAAGCCCCTGAGGGGCAGAGGGTGGGGTTGGTTTGCTCTTGTGTTTCCTGTCGGTTTGGGATGGCGAAGACAAAATGTGTGATGGACTACAGTAAGACTCACGCAGAAGATGACTAAATGAAAACAAGGACCTTCAGGATTTTTGAATACCAGTACGACTTCATACCAAACATGCTCATGCATCTAGACGTTTTCAGGTCTGGCTCTGTTTTAAAGAATAAAACCTACTCAAAGAATTCTAGAAAAGCAAACCTCACAACCAGACTCAACCTAAACTCACACTCAAGTGCCTTGTTGGGGTCTGGAATGATGCACTGTTTTGACGAACTTACACTAAAATGCTGCGTTCCATCCAATATTGAAGGATATCTGTTATACTTAAACCATTTATTGCATGACGTTTAGAAGCAGATGTGTGATCGTGAGCTGTGCACATCTGCCCAGTTCCTGTGACTGAAATTGCAGGTTTCATAAAAGTCTGAAGTCCAACTTCAAGTGCATTCTATTGCACTTTTCTATGTAGGAAGTTAGAAGTTCAAACGTTCTCAACTGAACACAGCATAAATCCTAATGAGCATTTAAAAGGACAAACTATGCTGTTGAAGCAAGTCGTGTCTTAGTTACTAAGAGCTATTTAGCTTGTTTCCTCTGAGAACATTGGATGATTAACGAGTAAAAGTTTCAGCTGAAACATCTAAAGAAGAACCAGAACAGAGAAGACTGTCAATATGGAATAAACCAGTTTCACCATTAGTCAACAGACTACAACCGGTTGCAAATGCATTCCCTTCTGTAACAACTATCACGACTACGTCTGCGATCTGTATCCTGTTCTGAATGTTCTATACATGGTGTACACAACAGTATTTGATATATGGAGTGAGTTAACAGAGAGGATATGCTAGATTTCGGCTGTAGCACCAACCCACCTCCTGCTGATGTAACGACCAATCAGAACCGATTGGTGGGATAATAATGGAAACTGAACCAATCAGTGTTAGTAGGCCCAGCTTCGCCCCTCCCCCTGTCTTAAAAGTCACTGATGCAGAGGTATAGAGGGGGAGGAAGAGGAGTGGGGGCATTTTAAGAGTGAGCGAGAGTGTGATGGTCACTCTTCATCAGAACTGCTGCTGTCTATGGAATAGACCATAAAGAGAAGATCAGGCCGGGGCGGCACCAGTGGATGGCCTGGTTTTACCACTTCAAAACCCATGTAGTTGAAGGTCTTCATGATAGACGCTGCACAAGCAGAGACAAAGACAGTTCCTTGTTTAGTGACATTAAGGCATCGGATTCATTGGTACATTTTGTGGTAGAATGCATATTTAACGTGTTTTAATGTATCTTACATCGATCGTCTCTGTTTTTCTGAAGCCACAGGAACACGTGGTTGACTTTCAACTGCTCCTCTGCAAACTCCAGCAGCCTGGTAAAACTGCAGCGCAATGAGAGAGACAGAGATGGTGACGCACTGCTGCTTTTACATAATGTCTATCTTATGTAATAATGCAGATGTACTAGCCACAGGACAACACACACATATTTAACGCTCTCTGACAGTCCACCACCTGCTTGTTGAAGGTACACAGAGAGCACATGCATGGACGTGTTGGACTTGACTGCAAAATGACTGGAAGAACTTTCATCAAGAGGGGCTGCATATTTTCATACCAGTGATGAAGCGTCATATGGAAAACCAACTCAAGCTGCTTTTGACTAAAATTAAACCAGTCGTTCATTCTGCTGTGACCTAAAACTGTCTGTTAAAGGCGAACCATGTAGAGACAGATGGATCTGGTTCTTCTGTCATCTTCAATATAGAGCTGCACGATGATGATTGAATATTTACTCGACGTACCCTTCTCTGCTGCCATTGTGAAGACCTCCAGTGGGGATTTCCAGGTAGAGTGCGTCGTCCGACAGAACTGTGTCCCAGTAGGAGAACCGTCGCTCGCTTAACTGGTACTGGAAGTGCAGGACAGGGGGTGCGCCGCTTACCGACCCCACCTGGGTCACCGTCAACTTTTCGTCCTGGAGGAGATATAGGCACATAGTGTTTACTACATGCTTGTTTTCAGAATGTTACGTACAGGAGGCAAAGCACAAAGGTCGTTCTTTAGCTCTTTAGGTCTCAGTTACATTTTGTTTAAATATTAACTAAAAAGTTTTGTTTTCTTTGCACACACACACACAAAAAAATCATTATTCAGCCACTGATGACAATTGGTAGCCTGGTTTCCGCGACTATAAAGCTCACAGAAGCTTAGTCTGGCCAAGCTGCCTTACTATCCGCCTTCTGGGAGGTGGGCTTAACCTGCGTCCATCAGATGCTTCTGTATACTACTGGACGAATCTACAACCAATCAGACCACTCATTCCGATGACGTATGCTTAGCAACGGAACCTGAAGCCACCGTAACCAATTGTAGCTAGCTTCATTAAAGCATTGGAAAAATGTCTTTACTTACTTTAATTACTTCTCCTCAGTTTTCAAAGAAAACCTGTCATGAAAATTTCTTAAAACAGCTGCAACAGCAGAGGCGAACAAATGTTGCTGCTCGGTACACGCCCATGTTTAAACACCGGATCCGGTCGCAGAACTGCTGCGTCATCACGTTACACCTGCCTCAGTCATGCCGGGGGGTGGGGGTTAAAGCTCGTTTCTCATTGGTTCCCACTTTTTTGGGAACAGAAATGCTCTAAAACGGCAACTTGGCCAGGCTAACTTTGCTCGCGAAATGAATGTAGCGTCAAAAGAAGTATGGGCAGGCCCAGGCTAGACGAATGGACTATTGTAACAATGTCCTTACTATCTTTCTGGGCCTTGAACATGGTAGTTGCATTGCTGTCTATGCAGGGTCAGAAAGCTATCGGATTTCATCAAAAGTGTCTTTATTTGTGTTTCGAACATAAATGAAAATCGTACAGATTTGGAACAACATAAGAGAGCATGATTTACAACAAAATATTTGGTACCGCTTCAGAATAGGGGTCCAGAATAATGCATTAGTTAAGCATTAATTACTAGTGTGTTTTTGCTCAACTAATGCTTATCTGTGAAAAAATTAACCATTAATTAATCCTTAACTAATGCATTATTCTGGACCCCTATTCTGAAGCGTTATCAATTATTCATTTATGAACCAAGTTCTCAGGTGTGAGAGACACGTTGTACTGAAACTGTATTGCAACATGTATCACATTGTGAGTTGGAAATGCTGGAGTATTTTTGGTAATGAACCCAGTGTTATCCGATACCTTTTCAATTGATTTGTTAATATTACCAGAGCGGAATATATAAGCAAAATCATTTGTTTTAAGAAATGAGCTCAAGAGCAGCCAACGGTCACTTGCACAATAGACCGTTTCACAGGTGTGAGTGATCCAAAACCTCTTAACCTTTTTGAGACGGTCACATGTCTGCGCACAGAGACAGTGCTGACATCTATAGTCTCACACACACATGCAGAGCTCGAGTACCAAGCTCCAACACCATGCGTATGTAGGCCAGATGGAAATTCTAGCTGTAAATATGGCACAGAGCTACGTGACAAATAACAAGCTCTAGAGATCTCTTCACACCCATTTTGGAAATGTCATGGTCTGAACATTGGTGAGCAAGTGATGTATTGCTGCCTTTCTCCAAATCTGATCAAGAAGCAAACTCCTCAACACGTTGGACAGTCTGAGGGTGAGTGCATTTTTGGGTGAACTGAGCTTAATGTTAAAATGTGAAAATTCTACAAATCTGTGTTCTTACCTTGTGCAGTACGCTGTGAGGGAGATCCCTGCCTGTCCCTCGCCCACCCGGGATCTTCGTTAGTGGGAGAGGGGCATCAGGAGCACCACAGAGGCCCTGGAGCCCGCTGCCTCGAGCCCAGAACGGCACAACTACAAGACAGGGAGAGACAGACATATCATTTTAAAGCTGTGTAAGATTATCTTTAAGTGCGTTGACAAAAATTGGCATGTGCTTCTTAAAGCTTCCCTTTCTCTGTTTGTCTCCAGAATCATGAGTCAAGTGCATGACGCAGCTTGGCACAGACCTCAGGGTGCCAGCTGATAACAGATACCCATCCTGCCAAGAGCATAACAACAGTCTGACTGTCTGCTTTACAGAAATGTTAGCACTTTTAAAGACTCACTCTTTCCATATTTCTTTTCATGCATTATCAGATACTGTCACTGTTTTCACTTTAACACTTGGGTCTCTGATTACAGACTTTGGCAGCACTTGAGACATTAAAATGGAGCAAAACAAATACTAATATCATGCCCTTCAGCTTTTTTGTTAGCCCAATGCTAGACTAACTTTGATGTTGGCTTGAAAAAGCCTTGCATTTTTGGACTTAGGAAAAATCAAGTAACCTACACTATTAAAATGGCCATGATTTTAACAGTTAGAAATTGTGAAAATGCTACAGTAAAATTCCCTGCATTGCATTTCAAATTTTGTTTAAATTTGATGTTTCTTCTTCTTATTTTGTTTATCAGTTATGTTTATTAGGGTTGTATGTTACAGGTAATGCTGTTAAGTCAATCTTTATTATGTGTTTCAGTTTAATGACACTAAGCTCCTTCTATATATGTTCATGTTTAAAAGCTGCTTGTGATGGGCTTTGGTTCATCATGGGACTTTCTCATCATCACCTGCATTTGGTGCTAATCAGTGTATTTCAAAGATACAAAACAGATTTCAGTGCTTTAATAGCTTGGTATATTAACATTATATCAATTGATGAAATTACGGTATTTAACTTAAAACCGTAAAACTAAAATAGCGTTACCACAGCTGCCGTTTTTTACCTTACATTTTACAGTGTTCTGAATTTGCACAAACTGCACCAGGTCATGGTGGACACCAGTAGCAGTGACATTTAAGTTCTTGAAAACAGATATTTCACTTTCCACTAGACAGAAGGCAGGAGGCAGTTCACGCAGATCACAAACAAGCACATGATGTGAAAACAAGTCTGCAAATAGCAGCTTGGCTGAGAACATTTCACATCCCAGAGGGCTTGAGTTACAGCACTGGCGTTTAGAGATGGTAATAACAGACATTTTCGTCCCCGTGACATGCTGGGAGATCTTTGGATCTGACGTCTCATCTGAAGCCAGGCCGCACACTGTCAGCATAAATCTCTAATTATGATTGAAAGCATTCACCACTTTTCAAAACAGCCCTGTTTACAACAAGCTAGATGAAAGAGATCTCATGATCACGTATTGCCAGTATGCTGATCAAGAAGCAGAACATTGATGTTTTATGCCGTTATTAGCTAAAAGCCATCAATGACACGGTTACAGCAAATGAAACGGCTGTTCAAAGCCAGGGTGCTTTTTCCTGTCTCATGAGCCAGATTACCCAGCAGGCAAATGAAAGGAGGGAGGAGTAGTGCTTTCTGTGCCCTGGTAACAAAACGTAACCCAGGTGACAAAATCTGCATAGTGACCACATGAAAACAGCTGTTACCAAGGATTTCTGCCTTGGTTACTTGAGTACAAAGAATTAGCATGATTGATTTTTCAGGATACTTTTGAGATCTTCTTTATTTGTTCCTTCTCCTCCCCTGGTCTCTATATAGAAGCGGTGGGTATCTGCGAGTGAAATGTCAGCTTGTTTTGAAAGCCGACACTTTCACCCTCTGACATTCAAGCACCTCCCCACCCCTCACCATCTCTGATTATATCTCTGGATCAAAAGATATTCAAGTTTAAAGAAAAAAAAAGAAACTAAAACTGAGACTTTCTTGGATTCACTAAACATTCAAAGAACTCGATTGTTGCACTTTCTTAGCAAGCCTTGTTCTGTCATTTGGCACTGATCACTTGAAAAACTATTAACATTTAAAGCCATAACAGTCTGTTGCACGGAGGCATGATTATTGGTTCCACCTTTAACATTAATTGGACAAAAGGTTCTTTAGGTTTAAAAGAAGTGTTCATTTAAAGATTCTTTGGGAACCCAAAGTTATATAAAACAGGAATAATGTTTGATTCATAAAATCCAAAAGCAGAATCCATCTTCAAAACTATCCAATATTATTGAAGTTCATTCCTGACTCCAGCTGACCTCAAGGTGACAGTCCGGATCTGTTTAAAGACTAAGATTCAGGTTAATCTCTAGAGCGGTGATTATTGGCTCTGGTGAGCGTTTGGAGAGGAAACAGTCAAAACCAAAACAGGACACTGCGAGTCTTCCAGGAAAACAGTTATCATTTGACTACAAAGAGGCTCGAAGGGTGACGTCCGAGCTTCAACTCGCTGAGAATGTGTTTTTGGACCAATCACTGACCAGGAGAAATTACAGGTTAGTGTTTTTCACGTATCAGATTACAAAGCCACACGCAAATGGTCTTCAACGAGTTTGACGTGTTTCTATTTTGACAGAGACTGCAATCTTCAGGAAAGTATTTCTCTTTTGAGTGTTGCAGGTCAGGGTGGAGTCCAAGTAAAACAACAACAACACAAACAGAATGTGAGGTTAAGAAACAGGACTTTGCATGAAATGTAAGTGTGGATGGATTTGGGGGAAATATGAAGACCTATGCAATGAATTCACTGTGATGCTTGAATTGTGAATAGTTCTATAAACAGGGCCACTGCAGCGATGTTGCAGCTGATTAACAGAACTTTCTAGGAACTATAACTTATGTAATGTTTATCTAATGTTCTGTCTCTGTACTCCTCGCTCAGAATACCTTAAATCTCCGGTTAAATGTGGTTGATCAGCTTCTCACCTGCACTTGTGCTAATCTTGTTACAAAAACAACTGCCCATGCATGGTGTCCAGAGTTTGACAACAGGATGCTTGCAGGTGATCTGTGCTGGGTTTTCCATCCTCAATCCAGATCAAGAAATCGCAAAGGAGGAAATTAGATCGTTTAGGAAAACTAATGAACTTTGGGGCAAGGCGAGCGATTTGGTTCTGTCACGAGCTCATGAATCCTAATTGAGTTGATGGGGTTATGGATGAAATATTTATAGCATCGGTTCTCTCTCTCTCGCACACTCATCTGTCTGCTCGAAATTAAATCCGCTTTGATAACAGTCTGTGAGTCTGATCCTTCAGAACATCACAATAAATCCTGCCCATTCATGATTTGCATGCATGACATTGCTTTATCCAAACAAAGCAAAAAATGTATTTTAAATATATAAATTATATTGTAGAACGTTCATAATGCATAATGATAGTACAAAAAAGTACATTATATGTATTAGATAAATATATATATATATATAATATATATATATATATACATCAGCTGCAAAAACTTAAACAAAATTAAAATGTTGCTTGAAAAAATTAAATATAACAGTGTATTTTCTCACCTTTCCTCTGTGTTGCACATGTTTTCCTCGTAGACCGCTTTAATTTGATAACCAAAAGAGTGACTGTTGTGCAGAAAGTCCACGGAGAAATGCACCATCTATATATTAATTCTCACTGACGCGTTCTGCGATAAGTGCTCCGTGCTTTGACACCGAGCACTGACTGCGCGCTGACGTTTAGGAACTGCTTCTGAATATTAATGAGCCTACGTCACGTCTGCCAATCGAACGTCGCGTACGGCTGTCGACCGACAGGCAGCTTTATTAATATTCATCGTCGCGCAGCGCGGAGAATCATGGGAGACAGATGAGGAACAGGGAAGGGACGGTGTATCTGCTTGTATTAGGCTATAGTATATTGAAATATCAGGTCAGCATGAATTTGCAATGTGTTATTCCAATATATGTAGTATTTCAATCGTATTTAAGAGAGGTTCAGAAGTATAAAGTTGAAACGTGATTTCTGGGAAATGAAGTTTTCAGCTTTAGACATTCCAACACAATTTCTGAATAACCTAATTTATTTATACACGTAAACTGAACAATAAAAGTGTTAAAAATCAACAAAAAAGACATGTTGCTCATATTTTGTTGACCCTGGAACAACATTTTAATGCAAAAATATAGTTTTGACCATATCTCTACACCTAAAAATGGAAATTGTAGATGACTGATACTGATGTACAAGCACCATACACTCATTGTAACCCTAAACTGTAAACTGTTTCTTCGAATCGGATTGGTTAATCACAATGTTGTCCCAGGGTCAACAAAGATCTTGATCCAGGGACATGTTGCAGGTTAGCTTATAAAAAAATATATAAAAATATGCTTAGTTATGACAAATTATCTGAAATGATTATTTCCTTTATTATTTATTTTTTAAGACCTCTACAGAACTTTTGGAGCGGGACTTAGGAAAGAGCTGATAATGGAAACAACCCTGGGCCAAGAGATTAAAGGATCAGGAACCGAACACCAGATCATTACATGCGGTGGGTGAAGATCAGTCTCAGTGAGAGAAGTGTATGACCTCCAGAGAGAACCCACAACACACGCCGTTGATATCTTACAAGGCACTGGGTTTGAATTTTCAGTAGTAATGGAAACCCAGCAGTGTCCTAAATCGTTCTGGATAGCACAGGGCAGGGGTTTTCAGCTGGTTTTGCTCCAAGATTCAGAACATTTCATCCTAATTGTGCATTATAATTTATAATTTGTTTTTGATGAGGGTTAGAATACTGCGGTACGGGAACTTAATCAAGCTGGGCTGTAGCTTTCTCGTTATTAGAACAGAAACCACAGAAATAAGAGGCAACACTTGCAATTTGCTTCAGCATTAGGTTTCATAGCTCATTTGTTCTTGTTGACATGTGATTACATTCACTGTGTGTTTGATTACATTGTCTCAGGCTACAGTAGGTGTGGCGTTAGCAACCATCAGATTTGGTGGTGTCTGAAACCTATAAACTAGTTGGACAACCTGAACATAGGCTGACATCCCTCTGTGTATTTCTCTCAAACTGAGGTCTTCTGAACCCTCCAGGGCTAAACAAACAACAAAAATAAGGATGCCCTTCTGTGTATACACCCTTTTCCATAATGATGCTCAATAATGATTCATCCTGCCGGCCACTGATGGATGAATAACAACAATAATCGTCTATATTTGATAAAGTTAAAGTTTATTAGAGCAGTCATCTATAAAGTAGACACAAGAGTTATTCAGCAGGTGATTTCTCAGACCTGGTACAAATACATGTAGGACAGGCCGTTCTGATGGGCCAGTGGGAACAGACAGTGTGTTTTATTACATGGACAGCATCGGCCGGCGGATCTATTAAAAGCTCCATTGTATCTTTTCCTCCCTGGCGCTCTTGTACATCCAGGAAATGCTTGTTTATTGTGTCAGGTAATCAGCTCAAAGCTGAATTGAGAGATTCTTTCTATCACAGCAGTCAACGCCTGTAAACTGCTTCTGATTTCGGCTTCATTCATACCTCTTTTACTTGAGGGTGACTTGTTGAAAAGACCCTAGATACACCAGCTATGTTCTAACAGCCACAGCAACACATTCTAATTATCACCCACAACATCCAAGTAACAGAAAACCAGCTAGAAAACCAAAACAAGCCAGAAAATCTTAGCAATCAAAGACAGAAGAAATTGATGAATAAAGTCATCACTTTTGTTTTCTTTGTGCACAAACGGTGTTCTCTTAGCTTCTTAAATTTAAGGTTGAAGCACTATATTAATGATATCCTTACTACCTTTGTGGGTCTTAAACGTGTCAGACAGCTCTCGGATTTCAATATCTTGTGTCGAGGATAAACGATGGACTTAGGTCTATTTCAGGTGTGGCACAGCATGAGTGTAAGTAATGACAGAATTTTCATTTTTGGTTGATTAATAAAGCACACAATCACCTGAATCTATGTGTTGTTCCAGTCGCGACGCCGCGGAAATATAAACTTTTCCAAAATATAAAAAAATATACATTTGTCTCGACTAACATTAGTCAGGACAAAAACTCGGATTAACATGGAAACTATATCTTTTATTGTGTCTCGGCGTTGCGTCGCGTGTAGTTAGGACACAACCTTAAAGGCACAATAGGTAAGATTTTTGTTATAAAATATTTAAAAACCACTTGCACAATGTTATATATTTCATGCAATTGTGTGCTTACGTTATCTCAAAGGTTCTGTAGGATTTGTTAATTAAAAGAAATTCCAGATTTAAGATTCCAGAAATTCCTGTCGCCAATCAATGTCGCAATATCCGCACTATCCTCGGTTTCTGCCTATGAATACTACGGCAACACGCGTAGACAAATGTGGAAGTGGTAGTTATTTATTGTGCATTTCCATATCATGGATCATGATTACTCTCTCCACAATGTAGATGTATACAAACTGAGGCAAGACGATGAGGCAGGGAGCTTTGCGAAAACCTCGGCCTGGACAGAGACATGTTTTTTAATAGACGGATAAGAACATGTATATTATTCATTGTGTAAGTAATAGTCATGTACAGGTGGTTAGGAGATTAAACAGATAGAAATGAGCTTTTCATGACAGGAATTTCGCGGTTTGGAAATGAGCTCGCGGCTCCCGTTTCTTTGCGTGTAGATCTGTTTTCCTCTGGCGTATGTGATTTACCGTGCACCAGCATCAGTGGTGCGCTCGCGTATTACTGGCATAGATTTCGGTTGTCGATAACGAGTGGTTCAAGGATTTACTCAGTGTGCTCAGTGTGCTAAAATCGAGTTCAAGTAGTCATTTAATGGAAGTGGATGGGCACCAAACCTTTCAAAGTAAAAAAAAACATTCACAGACAAATCCAAATTAC
>JAUMHQ010000041.1:3575298-3586562 GCA_032361165.1 Enteromius paludinosus | reverse complement strand
GTGTTGTGTTTCCTGTAAGGGGTAGGTTTAGGTGTAGGGTCAGTGTAGGACAATACCACATACAGTCTGTACAGTAGGAACACCATTACACCTATGGAGTAACCTATTACACCTAACCCTAACCCTAGACCCCAGAAAACATGGAGACACAACATGTGTGTGTGTGTGTGTGTGTGTGTAAGAGAGTGTTACCATGGCGATGAAACGGCCGATGAAACAGAAGTAGGACAGATGGTCAGGGTTGATTGTGGATGCGGGGTTGATCTGCAGACAGTAGTTGCTCTTGCCAGCATATTCAAACAGACAGTACATGGGGTTCAGCACCTCGTGAGACAGGAGGAAGAACCATTCCCTGCACACACACACACACCTCTAATTGTAGACAATCACTGCAGTGTGCCTCATATAGGATGTGAAAAGGAGACAAAATCACCTGTCTCATGTATATAGCGAATCAGTGTCTCTTTTTATTTTTGCACTAAAATGTAAAATAGTGAATTAAATGTTTAAAAAAAAAGCATTAACTGTTATATTATTTAAAAATGTTAGACATTTTTATTAATGTTTATTTAATACAGTTGAATATAATACAACTTTTGACATTTTGTATTCAGAAAGTCTTTAATGTCAATAAAGAACAAAATGACAAAAGTTCTCGAAAAGGGTTTTCAAACCACTGACAGATGAATGCAAAAGTGAAACGCGTGTGTGTGCTCCATACAGCTGTTATTGTTTGATTCTCTGTGCGTGTCGTACCGAGCAAGGCCTCCGTAGTCCAGTCCTTCTTCTCCTCTAAAGATAATGTACAGACGTCTCCTCAGGTCATACGGTTTAAAGTTCATGATCTACAGTAACAAGGAAAACAGAACCAGTGACTGAGACATTCAGAACCAGACTGAGCTTCTCTGTGTGTTTCTCTGACCTGCTGGAACGAGTCTTCAAACAGCGTCTGCCGGGAAACGGTGATCTTCACGTGGCTGGCCAGAGCGTTGGACTGCAGATACACAGACAACTTGTGAAACACACATACATACACACACGGTTTTACAAGCTGAGTGAGTGTTACCTGACACAAATAACGGAAATGCGCCAGTTTCCACCGGAAGCTTCGCTCGTACGCGATCTGTGGACCTTTGGTGCTGTGTAACACACACACACACACACTTACTACAGAAACACAGTGCCTCTAATGCCAATCCCAAAATCCACAATAAAATATGCACGAAAGAGGGGGATCATTTTTTTAAATTGTTGGATACATGCAAGACATATTCAGTGAATAAATTCCTGGACACAAAACAAAAAAAACTTGCGTGATTTTAATCAGATGCTGTGATTGGTTAACTGGAGTATGAAGAGGGTCGATCTCATCACACAGAAATGAACCATATCATACCACCAATATTGACTGTGTCATTATGAAATGAGTCAAAATTTGTCATCAAAATGATTTGGTTACATCAACTTCCAAAACTCTCTCAATATGATTGTGTTTGAGACATCAGGCATCCGAACGCAGTAATTCATTTACACATTTAACTCATTTTTTCTGTAAAAAAAAAAAAAAAAAAAAAAAAAAATCTAATCACAGGCTTTCCTGAGCAGAAACTGTTGTTTTCTTTCTGATACTCCCTGCCAGTTTCCCAGCAGGTGACGATGTTGTTATTTTGAACACATGGGATGGAAATTCTGCTTTCGAAGGAAACTTAACTACTGTGAGACTCACACGGCAGATTTGCCCGTCCTCGGGTCACTGAAGGTCGTGGTGCGTGTGTTATGATCCACAAAGTACCGCACTCCCTCACGAGTGTAACGAATCTCCCAGCCCTCGGGCAGCGGGTCCTCGTTCTGCAGTCTGATACACATACAGAGACACGCACTCACACATGAGGAGAGGCACACAGTGAGATCTGAAGGTTACAAAGGTCACTGGAGGAGCTTGACCTACCCTTGTGTTCGTGGATCTTCCCACTGCGTTGTCTTTGTGTTGTGATTGACAAAGTAGACTCGATCGTTGGTGTCGACACGGCGCTCTAAGAGCATGAACGAAACAGTCAACACACACACACACACACACACACACACACACGTACGTGTGTGTAGCCCAGCTGACTCACCCCAGCCTGGCGGTAGTGGCCCCAGAGGATCATTCTCAGCAGACATCATGGAGGCCTGCAGACAGAGACAGAGCGTGAACAGAGCAGCCGGACCTGGTCAGTTCTCTGAGTAAACGGTCAGTCCTGTACCGAGTAGAGGTATCTCTGGTTGAACTGGTGCATGGCTCCCTGCAGCTGACTGCGCTGAGACTGCCACTGCTCGAAGTTCCTCACAGACTCCATCGTTGGCCGCTGCCATGTGGTGGTGCGTGTGTTATGATCCACGTAATAAATCCTGCCACGGTTATCCACCCTGCGCTCCCAGCTACAGTCAGAGAGAGTCTGTCAGCTTTAACACTAACTAACTACAAATCTGCAAACTACAAATAACAAACAGCACTCTCCAGCAGAATCACATCATTATTGCATAAATATGTTTCAGTCCTCCATCAGTCCTGGTACAACTCACATCACAGGGGGTCAAAAATTAACATGTTAGGTCAATAATCTATAATGATCTATAAATTATCTATAATAATATAACACTGGGGCCCACAAATAATGCCTTGTTATGTGTACAACAAATGTCAAAATGTTCATTCTGGAATCTGAATCTAGATTTAACTGGCCAGCCTGTAATAATGAGCATTTCAGTTATAAACAGAATCAAATATCTAAACATGCAGCTGAACTCTGAGTGTGTGTGAGCTGTCGGGTGTCTGACCCCATCGGTAAGGGCTGAGGTCGCTCCCAGGTTGTTGTTCTTGTGTTGTGATCAACATAGTACGTTCTGCCATGAGGATCCTTTCTCTGCTCCCACCTGAGAAAAGCCAGTCAGACAGATTACAGCGTAACATATGCATGCGCATGTGTGTGTGTGTGTGTGAGAGAGTCTAACCCGGGTGGCAGTGGTTCTGGCCCAGCTGGAGGCGGCTGCTGGCATGGTTTTCCCCCATCAGATGGGCTGGAGCTGGTTAGGGTGGGATTAGGGTTGGAGCTGGAGCCGGAGACAGCAGCAGTCTGTGTGATGGCTGCAGCAGATGAGGAAGAGGAGGGTGGTGGTGGTGGGGCAGCAATAGGACAGGAAGTACTGCAGGAAACATCAGCAGTGGCGCCGTCCTCATTATCACCCGCTGACGACATCTCACAAGCCTCTCCGTTCACTGACAGATACAGACAGACTCATTCTACATGTGTGCTAAACATCGGATCAGAACAAACTCTCCTAACATCTGCTACAATCATCCGTCTGGTTTATTAAGTCTTATTTCTCTCACCCGCGGTGCTGATCACATCACTGTCCGCAGGCTGCGGAATGGACGTGGCCTTTGGACTGGGAGTTTGGTGTGAAGGGGAGGAGTCTCTGTCTCCGTTGAGGAGGGAGGGGCCAAGCTCACTGTTGGCAGATGAGGTGGGCGGAGCTTCATTCTCCAGTCCGTCTGAGCCGTTCAGAGATCTGTAGAAAACGTTAGCAACGGTGCGTAATTATAGAAACACTTGCCAACCAGAAAACACCTGCAGATTCTCACCTGCTTTGTGTCCTTGCAGAAATCTCGTCTGGGTTCTCATGAAAAGCATCTCCATTCTGATGGACTTCTGGAAACAGACAGACAGACAGATGACAGACATCCGGAGTGCTGGAGGTCAGATTAGGGTTAGGGGTGTACAGGTGCTCTTACTGCTCGCGGTGGCAGGGTTTCCACTGTGCATGTGCTGGGGGTCGAACGAAAGTCCGTCCAGGAAGACTGTGAGTTCACCGGTGGACATAACTCCATTCTTACCGTCCACAGTGAGCGTCAACACCTCGCGCACATTCTCCACTGAAAACAACAAGACAAGACTCATCTCTGCTGTCTCTCTTCCTATCAGACAGGACAGACCACCACCATCTGTTCAGTAATGTGTAAAGCAGCAGAGACATACGCTTGCCGTCGTGCTTCCGGAGCGTCCCGCTCAGATCCAGCGAGGCTCTTCCCAGCAGCGTGTCTGCCTTTAGCGTGTGATGACTCCAGACTCTGAAATCTAGCTGCGAGTGTGGCGTTATACTCCTGCGACGACACACACATTCAGAGGTGACAAATTGAAAAGCTGCAACGGAAAATTTCTGCCAATAACAGCCTGACTGTGTTTCTGACTATCAAAGTGAACAGCTGCAGCAGCGACATCAACACGGTCAGCATGTAATGACCCAACCAGCGGCACTAATGAGACATAAGTTAGGACCAGCCTTAAATATACAGTCATTTAGTCATTAGATGACTAACTCGTAAGACTAGTCTAAGCATTTCATGCCATTAGTCCTGGACACAGCTGTGTCTGAGCAGACGAGCGACTCACAGCGTCAGACGTTCCTCCCATTTGGGGCTGGATGAACTGTGGGATTTGGCGGTTCTCTTGCTCTCGCCCTCTGATGTCACTTCCACATAGATGGTCGTCCCAAACCAGTTCTTCTTCCTCTTGAGTTTGGCACATGAAACTGACACATAAACATGACACGCAGTCAGCATCTAAAGAAAACACGTCATTTCCTGTTCCTGTAGTGTTGTTTTACCGACGGCGTGCAGCTGAGAGCGTTCTCTGTTGTTACTGCTACAGTCGCTTCTGGAGGAGCCCGTGGCCATGACCTTAAACACACAACACACCCTATCAACCACAGGACCTGAATGAACACACACACTCCCCTCACTGGGCCACAAGCCAATCGCCGCTAATTTAGTTTGACATCTTCACAGTCTGAACTTCAGTTTGAGTCTAAAAGTCAGTGAGTTTTCTATTCGCCTCAGTGCTACACAATAAAATAACTGTCAAGCTTTTACTTGACTCAAAAGAGCATTTTATCTTTTTAAATCATTTAATAGTTTGTTCATGCCCACAAAACAAGTGAAGAACAACAATTTTCTTGTTGCCACAGAAAACGAACAGATAGCTACAGTAAATGAGATTAGTTTCCTTCCAGTACAACTGCTGCTGATGGCATTTGACATCGCCAATGATTCTGGATTTCGAGATTTATGTGGCAAAACAGAAGGACGAGCGGTTTGTCAAGACAAGTGGCATCTTGGCAGCTGTAATAGTTAAAAAAAAATAAATAAAAAAAAATCTCGAAAGATACATGAAGTGTTTAAATCAGTGAGATAAAATCATAATAGAAAACAAACCAATCAGCACCTTGTCAGAGTAAAAAAACTGAAGAAATCTGATCAACTCACAATTGCTGTGCGTGAGACGCCTGTCCTTCTTCAGCCGTCACTGTGAGCCATGATTCACTGCAACACAAGAGATTCAAATCAGCACATTCATCAGCTTTAATCAGCTTAACCAGCAGTTCATCCAGAGGAAGGACAGAAAGACAGATGAGGGACAGACGAGGGACCGATGGACAGATGAAGGACAGACAGACAGATGAGGGACAGACGAACAGATGAGGGGCAGACGAGGGACCGATGGACAGATGAGGGACAGACGAAGGACAGACAGACAGATGAGGGACAGACGAAGGACCGATGGACAGATGAGAGACAGACAAACAGATGAGGGACAGACAGAATAAAGGACAGGCGGACAGAACTGACGCTCATCTTCCGCTCACGTTTGCTCTCACATGACAACTGTCTGCCAGAAAAACTGACTCATCTCTGAGTTTTTCATCCTAGGCGCTCTGTGGAGGAGAAGTGTCTCTGTCGAGGACTGAGGTTTGCTGAACTGTGGTGTTTTGAAAGGGTTTCATTCATTCACATAACATCTGCGTATCTGCAGGGCTGATGGGAGAAACAGCTGCAGCATCTTTTAACACGAGTTTGTGTGATTGTGCAGGACAAGCCTTTAGTGTCCATTAGAGAGTGATCACACAGCATTAACTAGTAGCGCAGTTTACTCAAGTCACATTAGTTTTAACGTAAATGCAGCTTTTGAAGGAACAGAATGAGATGAAATACATCTGTGCATATTCTTTCTGTCTGCAGTATTGTTCATACATTAGTGTTAAGGCTCTGTCTATGTACTGATGTCTCTTGTGTGAGTGTTTGGATCAGCTGTGTGTGTTTATCTGTGTCTCTGCGGCCTGTTACCGGCTCCGCCGCCCGTTATTCAGCCCACAGACGCACAAATCATCGGAATTGGGTTTTGGACTCCGTAATTGTTCTACACTACGAATCCAGGCCCAGTGGATCCGATTCTGTTTTGTAATTCAGTGACTAAACGGTAAATATCCCGCTGTTTATCCGCACACTCATGCTAACAGGCTAACACATTAGCGCCACGGCTAACGCCGCTCTGACGCGATCAAACGACAAATAAACGGTGATTGTTAACAAACACACACTCCACTGACCCTCAGACTGTCCTGAGACACACACCTGTGTCTCTCACACACACTTAAGTGTGTGTTTGTGTCTGTCAATAATCGGGTTTAATCTGGATCAGGCCTGCAGCCGCACTGCCATTTTTTCATTTTACCCTGAATAGCGACCGCTAAACTCTGCAGTAACAGCAACAAAGCTTAACCTGGTTAATAAAGTTTTACGAAGTAGACAAATAGTTCAACTCACCAGACGTTGCTGCTGCTAGTCCGCGGCACGTCACTGCGACTAAACCGAGAACGCGCCTCCTACTGACTGACACGCGCGCGCGCTCACACTCACTCACTGAACAGTCATCAATGCAAGCACAGCCAGAAACACTGTGTAGACTAGAGTAACAATGACACACTGTAGCGTTCTTCTTCAGTATGGTGCAGGTTTATTGCGTAATTGAATTAAATGTTTATTTGAAGCCCAGGGCTCTGATTCCTCTCAAAGCTGTTTTACATCTTTGATCTTTAACAGAAAATGACAGTGAGGTACAAGATTAACTTCACACTGCATTCATTAACTAAATACAGAGACTCATCTCCACGGACCGTTTCCTAACAAAAAGAACCCTTTTTAATTAAATACGTCTTATGATCATAACATTGGAAAATCCACCACCAAAATTGTCCCTTGGTCCATCCACAATCCTCTGAACTTGTAATTGCATAAGTTGTTGTTAGAACCATCAACTCAAGAAATGGAAACGGACGCTCAGAAGCTTTCGAGACAAACTTCACAAAAACAAATGTTTGTGATATTGCTGTAAACGTGAAGACAGTAGAGTTCAACAGAGTTTAAATCACAGTCAATGACAAGCAGCGCTGCATCACTTCACCTTCCCGTATCCCTTCTCCAAGCCTTTGGCTGAGTAAAAACTGGATTAATTCATCAAGCAACAAACCACACATTCTGAAACATCCTAGAAGCAAACAGAACCCAGGCAAAACCTGGGGTGAAAACACATTTTAAATATTCAATTCACTCACTTAAATACATAAAACTCTGGGGAAAGATGCAAGGCACTGTGTCATCAGTGAAACTCTGCGGGAAGGCACACGGCTTCTAATGAAGCTTTAACTTGGTGTTCGACAGTAGTGTAGTGTAGAAGACTATCCCATAATCCCTCAGGACCGTAAAGTGCAGGATGTGTTCCGCTACAGAGCGACTGCAGACAGGAGTGACAGGCCTCGCTGTGATCAGCACTGAATATGGCTTTCAGTGAAGCAGGGAATTAAAAACTGTTAAATCCACTCAGTCCATCAGCGCATGACCGTACGAGTGCAGTGATCGGTGCAGGATCCGAACGTGAAGAAGCCCAACTGAGACCAGTCCTGTGTGTGTGTCTCACAAACTAAAATAATAAAACACAGATGTGACCCTGAGAACAGAGAGATGCTCTTCCAGCAGCGGCTGCTGATTGTCAGTAAATCTGCTTCCTGACCTTTGGACTAAATGTCTCTCTTTGGCTGCCGTTAAACATGAGTCCAGCGAGCAGATCACACGGTGCCTCCTTGTCTCCACCGCACAGCAGGCCAATACAAGCAGAGGAGAGATGCTCAGTGCTCGAGAGCAGTGACCTGAATGACCGGAGGAGACCCGCTGCTGACGGACGGACCACACCAACACACGGAGCCCTGAGACGAGTGGAGCTCAGCCCTGCACACACACACACACACACACACACACACACACACATCAGTGCATCTGCAGAAAATCTGGATCACTGCTATCCAAGCAACAGAGTATCCGTGAGTTTATTTATATTGGCCTATTTACATCAGAGTGTGTAAATACAAAAATATAACAGTCTATTTTATCATTTCATACTTTCACACAGACAATAGACAAAACAGACAACAGCCATTTCTCGATTTGCGTTCTGGACTTGTGAAGTGTCATTGCCCAAAAACCTGCAAATTTAAAAAAAATTACTGTTATTGCGTCATGAAGTGTAGTTTTAAGAGTTCTTCAGGTGAGAATGTAGTTGTTTAAAACTCAAATCTGCGGTTTATTTATTAAGATAGCGCCTACTAGAAAATTTGATTGATTTCAGAGCTCCAGGCGATCAATGTGGCTCTGATGTCTCTCTAGTTATTAAATACGAGATACAATTAATTTTGGGTAACATGATATTTAACAGTCATTCAATGGTCATATAGTTTTGGCTAAGCACAAAGTTTCCCAAATGTTACCGTAGTACAGCACTGCTGTTGTCTTATAAGCCTTTTAACACTTGTAATGGCTATTGTTGTTCATAAAAAACAAAAGAGGCAGAGTTGTGCTTACCGTCACGCTTGATCACCGATCGCTGCATACACCATGACTATCAAGTAAGGGTAATGATGACGGTGAAAAAACACGCTGGATCAGGCTGTTCTTCACCGAATCATACTGTACTGTACTTTACTAACCCATACCGCTGAGTGGAAACTAGCCATGAATGAATAAAGAAACCTGCACATGTCCCCAGAAACGACTGACGCTTCACTAGACGTTATGGCGTGATTTATTCAAAAACTATAAAAAATAATAATAATAATAATAATAATAATAATAATAATAACAACAACAACAAATATATGAATTAATATTTCACAATCAGGCCAATAACATTTGATTTCAGACTGAAATTATAAGAGTGTATCAATAAAATAAAACACAAAAAGCCCAAAATAAAAGCTCTAAAGGACTCACTGGCTTTTATCCGGCAGCTCCTGATCGGCCTCCGCGGCAGAAGACTCCACGTCCAGACTGCAGTCGCTGCCTGCTCCGGACGCACAACACGGACTGTCTGGAGTGAGAACGTCCCCGCTGAACGCGCACACACACACACACACACACACACAAACAGAGTCAGTCTGCTGTAACACTGCACTGAGGCTGCGAGTCTGTTTAATGTTTTGGATTTACTTGACTCGTCCTTCCAGCATCTGAATGTGCCGCTCTTTCTCTTCTAGTGTTTTCTTTAAGCCATTTATCTCTCGCTGTTTTTCTAGAAGTTCCTTCTGAAGCCTGTAGTTGCTCTCCTCTAGAGTCTCACAGAACGCCTGACGGATAGACAGACAGAGACGGAAGCACGTTAACTCTGCCTTAACATTGTGATGCACTACATCTAACCTTAACTGACACCTTTAGTTCAATTTCAGTCATTGTCGGGGTTTAGAATCATGTGACCCCACGTTAAAGGATTGTGGGTAATCAATAAGATGAAATTTTTGCATCAGTTACCTCTAACACTATTATAGTGTCTTCTACGATGTGCAACACAAACTCTATGTGATGGTATCTGCCGTGACTCACCCGACTCTCCTCCAGACTGTCAAACGGCCCGGGAGGATCGTCCAGACACAGGAACTCACGCACCGCCACACTGAAGAACACACACACTTTATTAACCTGATTCATTACGAATGCTGAACTGAGAAGTGAGTCCAGCGCTCACCAGTTGGCGATGTCTTTATGGGCCACGAGGTTCTGGAGGAAGGCCTGCAGACCCAGCTGTCTGTCCTCCAAGAACTCCGTCTCATAGTTGTCTTTAAACCAGCGCTTCGGAGGAAGAGACAGTCTGAACCCCGGAAACATCTCCTTCAGCTGCAGACAGAGACCCAGCATCAGACACACAAACACACACACACACACACACATGCGTGTAAACACTCTGAGAAGTCACTCATATTGACCTTGTCGTTGAGTCTTGAGAAGTCAGTATAGCGTCTGAACACTACCCAGCTCTCGTCCAGAGTCTTCCTCACAAGAACTTTATAGACCTGCAGCAGATTGACACGTACAGTCATTTCTACACTCTGAACAAATGAGAACCTGGGCAGATTCATCAGTACAATAAACGCATGAACTTTAGGCTCTTTCCCAGCTAAAACAGAGACAGAACTACAGCTCCCTACAGTCTTCAGCACACTTCTGTGTGAAGCAACATCATTATCAGGCTTAGTTCGTTTCAGAGCATTATTGCTGATGATCTCAGTGAACCTTAAAATAGTCTCTGTATGTTTTATGTCAAAAACACATTTGTATAATAAAAAAGGAAGAGCAGTAATTAATTGACTTTGACCCATCTCTTATTAGTCAAGCACAAACACATTAAAATAACATTTATTATTATGATGGTGGTGAAAATAGCGGAGTAGAATCTTTACAGGTTTCTTTGATCAATAAAGTTCAGAAATATTGATGTTTTGATCTTTCTATTGATCAAAGAATCCTGAAAAATGTCATAATATCATAATTACTTCTAAAGGATCATGTGAGACAAGACTGAAGTAATGATGCTGAAAATTCTGCTTTGATCACAGCAATCAACTTTACATATACATCCATATATTATTTCTATTTTCATATAGAAAGCAGTTGTTAGTAAAACTGTATTTTGGAACAAATTAATCCAGGCTTGGAGAGCAGAATAGATTTCTTTAAAAAAACAACAACATTAAAAACCTTTGACTGGTAGGTTTTATTTTTTTGTTTATTTATTACATTACATTTCTGTCTCCCTTGCTTCTGAATGATGGCTGGGCCCCTGTACCCTGCTAATACCGACAAAACGATCAATAATATGTCATAGTTTAGCAAAACATCTTTCACAAACCTCTTCTACACGTCTGTGTTTAGGGTATATGTAAGGGATAATGTACAGGCAGCCGATCGTTATCGCGATAACTACAGGCTGTCTGTACATTATCCCGCTTATTACACGGCTACTTGCCACATAAGGAAAAAAACTGGACATGAATTTGAAACATTTTATTGGCATATTTGTTTTAAATTAACATTTTATCCTTCCGCGAAACGATATAGTACCACG
>JAUMHQ010000041.1:3443183-3457933 GCA_032361165.1 Enteromius paludinosus | reverse complement strand
ATTACCATCACTCTGTTCTTCTGTTTGATAATGTTCAGTGCTTTGCTACAATCTGTATTGTTAAAAGCGCGTGTAGAAATAAAAGTGACTTGACTTGACACACATGCTGAGAGAATTTCTATCTGACATGTGTGACGTGACGACCTTGATTTGAGTGATTATTGATTAACTGTCTGATCATGGTTATTGATCTAACCACAGTTATTAACAATAATAATCATGCAGTGAATCTGTGTGTGATTTCGTTCTCTTACAGTCTGAACTGACGCCTCCTATTTCTCCGAACGGACAGATCGCCCCCAAACTGCCACAGTGGAATCCACCTAAAGGTTGGACAAAGTTTGACCCTTTTTAGACTATATATATATATATATATATTTACATAAAATGCATTCATTTAATAGATGCAACATCACAAGCAGCTTATCATAAGAGAAGATTGCAGTACATGATGGAAAATGCAGAAAAGAGAAAAAGAAGATTGTTGAGTTATTAAAGAAAGTGGCTGTTTATGGTGTCGACATCTTCATCTCTCACATTACACAACGGTTTATTCACTAAGGTTTAGAAATTGGTTTAAATAGCTGTCAATTAATAGTTCAGTCTGTGGGGTGGAAAAACATACTGAGGTCAAAGAGTCGTTTCTGATCCAGAATCTTTGGGTATGTCACAGTTGACTTTATTGTGCTCTTCCTTTCTTATAGAAATGAACGCCCTGCACCCGCTAGTAAAAAAATATCAAAACTGATATATGCTAATTTCAAATATCTGGATGATTTCTGGTTTGACTGTAGTTAAGAGCTCCCATGATCGTAGGTGATTAAGGTCTCCGTTGTGTTTTTGTGTGTCCAGTGTCTCCGCCGTGTACAGTCACTCCGGACACTAACAGCTCCAGCGGCGTTTCCGAGACCATCGTTTTATCGTTTGACGTGGCGTATACAGAAGTGGCACGAGCTCATCGGAAAGGCAGCGAATGCCAGGACTGCCGGAGGATCCGTAAAGACGACAGGGATTTGCCGGTGCGTTTCATCTGCCATAATTTGTCTCCTTTGAGTTTTAAATCTGACTCCAAAAGTTACTTCCCATCACATTTAAAGACCATGTGAGGTCAATGACCAAATTAAAGAATGCTTGGAAAGAATGTTAATTAAGACTGCATTTATTTGATCAAAATCCAGTTTAATAGTGAAATATTATTACTACTTGTGAACAGTAGTGTATATCTGCTCCAAAATGGTATGGTATTACCATAGTAATTGTGCACAACACATGGTGTTACCATAGTATATGTACATAAAAGAGGTTATTACCATGGTAAATGTGCACAAAGCATGGTGCTACCATTGCACATCTTCATAAAATATGGTGTTACTATAGTAAATGTGCACAAAAGCCATGGTAATTGTCAACATATGGTGCTGCCATTCTGAATATGCAGAAGACATGGTTTTAACATTATAAAAGTCCAGAAAGCATTGTCTTGCTATCATAAATGTACAAAAAACATGGTGTTAGCATTGTAAATGTCAGTCATAGTGACAGTCAAACAATTACTATCCTTTATTGTCCAAAAGTGGAAATTAGTCTTTGGCTTCACAACACATTACCAGAGGAACTCGTGTAAAACTGTCAATTGAATGCATTCTTGCTGAATAGAAGTATTCATTTCTTTCAAACAGTAGTGTATATCTGCTCCAAATAAAACAAACAAAACCCTGTTCTTCTTGTCAACACAGGAAAGGTAATTGTCCAGCGATCTCATGGGGTCTACATAATGCACCTTTTACTGGCAGTGTTTGTTCTGTTGCTGAAAGCATCTTCCCTGGATAGCGAGCTGGGATCAGATGCTGCTGTCTAATGCGGTTTGTGGTCTGTTCCTCAGAGTTTTCAGATAGTGAAGCCCAGACAGGGTGTGACGCGAGTGAGCGATCTATCGTCTGAGGACATCAAGAAGATCGGCTACATCTCCCTGATCGAGCTGACCACCTTCTACGACTTCCTGGCCATCGAGATGAAGAGGAACCGTGTGGTGCGCAGTAAAGCACGAGGTGTGTGTTGTCAGGTCAAGAAACTGCTTAAAACTGGCTTTAAACAGTGTTGTTTTGTCCCACAGACAGCAGAATACAACTGCTACTGTAAATGCCCATGAAACATGATGTCACCATAGTAAATGTTCACAAAAACCACAATAAAATATCTAAAACATGGTGTTACCAATGTAAATATTCATAAACATGGTGCCACTATGGAAAATAAATATCCACAAAAAAAATGGTGGTAATAGTTTACAAAATGTGGTGTTACTTTTGCAACGCCCATAAAAGATGGTGTTACCATAGTAAATGTATATAAAAGATAGTGTTACCACAGGAAACGTGCGTACATTTGTAGTGTTCAAATTGTAAATGTTCATAAAATATGAGGATACCATGGTAAATGTGCACAAAAGCCATGGTATTAACATAGAGAACAAGTCAAGTCAAGTCACTTTTATTTATATAGCGCTTTTAACAATACAGATTGTAGCAAAGCACTGAACATTATCAAATAGAACACATGGTGTTTCTATTGTAAATGTACACAAAACATGGTGTTACCATTGTGCATGACAGTCAGAGACTTTACTTTATTGTCCACAAGTGGAAATGTTCTCTGTCTTCACAACACATTACGAGAGGAACTCGTGTAAAACTGTCTGTAAATGCTGTTGTCTTGTTTTCACAGACAGTGGCATATTCGGCGTTCCTCTCACTACGCTGCTGGAAAACGACCAGAAGAAATACCCTGGTTCCAGAGTTCCTCTGGTTTTTAAGAAGGTACGCTCATCTTTCCTTCTTTGGTTGTTTGAACTGAGGCTGGAATGTTGTGATCGAGATTGCGAGTGTTGGCTTTTCTGGAAAGTTCCCAGTCAGCACTTCTCAGGGCTCAGATACTAGTCCCTCCTGCATCCTTGGACGGAGCCACGGTGTGTTATCTCACATTATCCTGACCCCACGGCCCACGCTCGTCTCCGTTACTGAGGATTTCCAAAAAAACAAAGGCGGTGGCCAGAAGGGCTCTGGTTTGTTTTACACGCCTGTGTTGACCTCGATCCCTGTTTTTAAGTGGAATGATGGAGGCCGTCTATTGTTTCACTGGAGAGAGGTTTACTGAGGAAACACGTAGAAGCACAGAGATGGAGGATTAAAATAGACGGCTTAATAAACCTTCAGTCCGCTCACCCTGAGATTCTTCCAGGATTGCAACAGCCTCAGTATTTGTGTTGGGTAACTTGAGAGCTGAAGGAGAAGATACGGAGACCCCCAGCTGGTAGAAATCCCCCACACAGCTGTGTGTGAGACAGCTGATGAGTCTGATGCTCTTATCAATCACTGATAGAGACTCTGGAATCTCAGTCATCTTTGTCAGAAAACAACACACAGACACTGTTCTCCTGGTGTTTACATGCCATGCCAAGCTACTTCTAAACAATACTGTGGAATTACCATGGTACATGTTCAAAAAACATGGTTACTGTAGTACATTTCTGGAAAACATGGAGTTACCACAGTAGATTTTCAGACAACATAATCTTGTCATTGTGACTATCCAGAAAATATCTGGACAACAGTGGACATCTGGAAAACAGTGTTACCACAGAAAGTGTCTAGAAAACATGGTGTTACCATAGATACCATCCGGAAAACATAGTATTACCATAGAAAGTGTCCAGAAAACATGGTGTTACCATAAAAAAGTGTCCAGAAAACATGGTGTTACCATAGATAACATCCGGAAAACATGGTGTTACCATAGATAACATCCGGAAAACATGGTGTTACCATAGAAAGTGTCTAGAAAACATGGTGTTACATGTTTGTGTATCTTGTGTGTTGTTGATGATGTTTGTGTTCATGTTTCAGTTGTTGTATAAACTGGAGCAGACGGGGTTACAGACAGAGGGCATTCTCAGGGTTCCGGGATCAGCGTCCAGAGTGAAGGTAAATGATCCATTATCACTCCAGAACCACAGCGTCATTCACACAGCAGACACCGGCTTCATTCTCTGCAGGATTTGTGCAGTTGCTGTGTTTTTCCTCATGTGCATTAGTGACACATCCGTGAAGCATCTGACCTGGGTCTCTCCCAATGATTCCATCTTTAATTCCACAGTCTTCAGCGTTAGTCATCCATGAGTGAAGAACAGCAGCTCAGGATGAGAGATATGAAGTTAGAAGGTCAAATAAGACTCGCAATGTGCAAGACATGCTGCTGCTTTAAAAGAGTTAACGTGATGTGGAGAGCGTCTGAATATGCTCTAGATTTAAGTCTGAATGTTAATGTGTGATCCTGGAATGCTGTTATGTGATATCTGAAAACGTCATGCAAACGCCATGTCATTGTGGAGAAGGTCTTTTGAAGGTCATGATGTTTGTGCTCCTCAGCATCTGCGCCAGGAGCTGGAGCTGAAGTTCTACGAGGATCGCTTCGACTGGGATCAGGTGCGTCAGAACGATGCGGCGGGTTTGTTGAAGATGTTTATCCGTGAGCTGCCATATCCACTGCTGACCCAACAGCACCTGCCGGCGTTCACAGCTGCTCAGAGTGAGTCTGGAGATCAGTGTCCACCTCTCTTCACTGACCGTTCAGTGTCTCGTCTCTCATCTCTCTGTCCATCTGTCAGGTATCTCATCACCCAAACATCAGATCCAGGCTCTTCATCTTCTTATCATGCTGCTTCCTGAAGCCAACAGAGACACACTGAAGGTCTGTTCATCTCATCACGCTCACAGACCCTTCTAAATTACTATACACCAAGGCAGCAACCCTTACACTTCTTGGCCTAAGAAAATATTTGAATACCCTCCAAGATATTACTAACTTTTTATTTAAAGAAGCTAGGAGTGGTGATATATTAAAATAATTACGTAAAATTATCAGAAACAATTAGAATAATTTAATGTCAAAGTTCCAGCAACTGAATATTGTTCTTAGAAAGAGGTAATAAAATAAAATTTAAGCCATAAAAAATACATATATATATATATATATAAAAATATTATATTATTATAAAACATTTGTGTTTTAATTGAACTCACAATATTATAGAGTATAGGGGTGCCCAACCCTGCTCCTGGCGATCGACTGTCCTGCAAAGTTTAGCTCCCACTCTAATCTAACACACCTGAAGCAACTAATTACGTTTTTGAGGAACGCTTGAAAATGAACGGCATGTGTGTTTGATTAGAGCTGGAGCTAAACTTTGCAGGACAGTCGATCGCCAGGAGCAGGGTTGGGCACCACGTTACAGAGCTTGACAAAATGTGTGTAGAATTTGTCTACATCCTGGTTCTTAAATTAAAATTAATTGAATAATAAAAAAGATATGTGATTTCACCTCACATCTTTAGTCTATTTAAATTTTGTTTTGTCTTTTGGCCCCTTTGGAAGTGTTTATGGCCCCTAGTGGGTCCAGGACCCCACTTGAGAACTGCTGCTAAATTTGTCGTAGAGATGAGCCGCACTGCTGTTAACAAATACGGGATTAGTACGATTTTTAATACTTTTAAAGGAAGTCTCCTCTGCTTATCAAGGCTGCGTTTATCTGATCAAAAACACAGTAATATTATATAATATTAAAACAGTTTGAAAGAAGAGTTCTATTTGAACTACATTGTACTTTATAATTTATTTCTGAGATGTTCAGCATCATTACTCCAGTCTTCAGTGTCACATGATCTTCAGAAATCATTTGATTGATTTACTATTGATTTTTGCTGCTTTTATATTTTTTTAGAAACTGTGATGCTTTGTTTCAGGTTTATTTGATGAACTAAAAGTTAAAAAGAAAAGCTTTTATTCAAAATAGAAGCCATTTGTAACAATAGAAGTCTTTAAAAACAATTTAACTGTTGAAACTCGTACTGATTCCAAACCTTTAGTTTTGAGCCACAGTGTACATCTGTCAAAAATGCAGGTTAGTGTGTGGACTGTCTCTATATTTAGTAGTTCAGTAAACGTGTGTAGGTGAAGAATTCAAATGAGGTATTCCCAGGTAAAGCTGAGGAACCGGTCGAGCAGGCTGCATTAATCTGTGATGACACACAGTCTCTGAGAGCAGCTTTGACGTCATGTGTTTGATGCCCGTATTCTCATGTGGAGATCCAGCGCTGATTGGCTTTAATCTGTGTGCTGCAATCAGCTGAAACAGCAGTGCAGATGCACCCGAGAGGATCTCTCACAGCAGAGAGTGACGCCAGCAACGCCAAGGTCACGGGTTCGAATCTCAGGGAACGATTGAACTAGCGAGTCCAATGAATGCAGGGTTTCCAGTGAAGTCTCGTGCATGGAGAGTTTTCTCTAGCTGCGGGCGATGTGTGTTTATGGTACGATGTTTGTTCTCAGGCTCTTCTGGAGTTCCTCAGAAAGGTGGTGGCGTATGAGGAGAAGAACCGCATGAGTCTGTGGAACGTCTCAATGATCGTCGCGCCGAACCTCTTCACATTTCGCTGGAAGAACGCCAAACAAGAGGAGATGCAGGGAGCGGTCGCTGCCGCCCAGCTCGTTCGGCTCCTCGTTACCTATCAGGACCTGCTGTGGACGGTGAGGCACCAGTGATGTCATCAGAGCTGCTCATTAATATTAATGATGTGTCGTAGCTGATTGGCTGACAGTGGTAAACCTTTACTGGAGGATCATTAAGACCGTTGATTTCTGATTGGCTGAGACTGGTTTTCTGTGTGGTTATGACTGATGTCTGCTCTTCATATCCGCAGGTCCCATGTTTTCTCATCTCTCAAGTCAGGAAAATGAACGAAGCCGCCATGGGCAAAAAAACACCGACTTCAGAGAAGAGCAAGCGCAGACTACTGAAGAGATGGAACATAGAGAAGGAGCGCGAGCGCAGCGAAGTGAGTGAAATAAACTGAAGCGGCAGCTTCATAGATCAGACAAATGTCCAATTAAACTATTCTAAAATATAGTTTTAAAATTCAATAAAAAATAAGACTGAGTTTACTTACATTTAACGTGACCATTAACCCATCGAAGTTCATTTAAGTGTCATCTACCTGATATGAGAGAGACATTTCAGTTCAGACTACACGGAAAAGTGAATCTTGTATCCGGTGAGCCCTTGAACTGCATCAGGCGCCTTTTGAGGCTTTGAAAGAAAAAAAAAGTTTGTTCAAGGCTTTTTAAGTAAAATGTTATTTTATGAAATTAGGTTTCACTATTTGGTTAAGTTATCTTGTGCTTGATGAGAAATAAACCCAAAAGCTAGAGTTTTGTAGCGTACAATTAGCGTGTTTGCAATATAACTCATAAATATACATTTACATCGATCGGTGAACAGAATCGGCTGATTTTATAAATGTGGACAATTATATTTGCAATAAGTAGCCTACTCAGTTTGAGCTTATTAGTTAAGTTACATTTAAAAAAACAAGCCTTCAATTACAGCTTTTCTTTGGTGAATGTAAAGATCCCTGACTGATGAAACTCTGATTAAAATGAGCAACTTAATGAAATTAGAACATTGTTATGGTAGTGTCTGTGTGGTGAAGTGTACTAAAAACACACTAAACACGACTTCACGCGAGTGTTGTTGGGTAGAGAGTGTGTGTGTGCGGTTACCTGTCTTCACAGAGCGTTCCTTCTTCAGGTCAAGACGTTAATTATCGGTGAAAATCACTTTAAGATGTTCACTGAGGAAATATCTCGTTTCCTGTTAACGGTTAAAAGTTGGCGCGTTATTTGTTTGAGCGTTTCCATGGCGACGCGTTGAACGACTGTTGGGGTGGAATTCAAATAGGCTAACCGCGTCATAATTAAAATGGAATTAAACAATAATAAAATAAGTAAATAACTGAAATAGAGTGAATAGTTGACTCATTCATTAAGATTTGGCGCCACCTCCTGACGTAACAATGGGTCGCGGTACAAACGCGCGCTGTCAGCGGAGTGATATAAACGGTGGAAAGGAAGAAGTTCATTGTGTTAAAAATAAAACCCGTGTCCGTTTTCTTCAGGTCACCGACCTTCGCGACGGCGTCATCAGAGTTCACGCGCCGCTCCACGCCAGGGTTTCCATGGCGATTCAACTGAACCCAGAGACGAAGGCCAGAGACATAATGGCGCGCTTCGACATCGAGAACGGGTGAGTGAACGAACGAACGAACGAACGAACGGTCACGTGACTGAACCGATGTTAACCGGCGAATGTTGATTCCAGGCGCGGGACACGCAGCGCCAGCCGAAGACAGAGACAGTATCTGTTCGAGGTCGGGGGAAACATCGGTGAGTTCAGCATTATTAATCATAATAATTATTGATATACATACAGCCAAAACCAGATCTCTTTCATATGTTTTTTTTCTAGTGGGTGCAGGACTTTGCAAAATAAAGTATAATTCTACATACAGTGGACTACCAGTAAAATATAACGTAGCTTTTATCTCCAATTTTTATCAGACACTTGTAACAGCAGACAGCTTCGTTACATTCATTACTTTCCATCAGTCATCTGACTTTATCAAGATGACACAACTTACTACTGTTTTGTGAAGTATAGCGAATAAACTGTGAAGTAATGAAATGCTTTGGTTTGACTATTATTGCTATTTGTGAGGAAAAAGTCGTTTAATATGTACAATTATCATTATCATTTCAATAAATATCAACTTAATACGTATATAATTTCAACTTTTAAAGTCATAGTTTCTAATTTTTCTCATAATTTTGCCCTTTCACCTCATAATTCTGAGGTTTAAAGTTCAGTATTGAATGAATATTGTCTGATTAATCTGAGGTGTGTTTTGTGTAGGCGAGCACTGTCTGGATCCTGACGCACATTTACTGGACGTTTACCGCGCTAACCCTCACTGTGAATGGGTGCTGAAGACTCGAACCACCTGAAGACGTACGTTTACTGCAGATGAACCCGGTCACCATCAGCTGCTCTGAGGCTCTCGCTCGGAGGTCAGAGGTCAAACACCCGCCGCTGCGGTTCAATGCTGGTCGTTGAGTTTGTTTGGTGCCAAAACCGTGTGACCCTCCGATCAGAAGCCCTTGACAGGACGCATGCTTCCTTGCTTTATGCCACTAGAGCATGTACATAATATTTATAGCACTAATTTATCCCGCTGTATCATAACCGTTTTGTATTGTTTATATACGCTGCATGTTTGTGATGAAGCCACATGAACTGAAACACTACGAACCCTCGCTGAACCTGTGCAGAACTCCAGCACATATTTCACCCTCAGATCAAACAGAGACACGTGAAGATTATACAGTACTTTCTGACATTATTTTCATGGAAACATTTTTTGGCCCCAAAATGTCTTTATAGCGATGAATTACTGAAATGGGGATTTTTTTTTTTTTGTTTGTTTGTTTGTTTTTTCATTTCATTTGACCGTTTTACTGTATTAAGTTTATTTTTATTGTAAAAAATATTACAGAATTAAGAATCAAATGAGAATCATCATTGACAATACTGAACATAAAAGGCACTGATTTATGATATATATATATATATATACTGTAGACACACACACATAAATATTAGTGCTGTTAAATGATTAATTGCATCCAAAATAGGGTTTTTGTTTACATGTTTGTGTAGTGTGCATATTTATTATGTGTGTGTGTGTGTATATATATATATATATATATATATAAATACACATGCATGTATATATTTATGAAAAATGTTTTATATATGAAATATTTATTTGTAAAAAATTCTATAAATATATACATGTAAATATTTTCAAAACATATTGTTTGTATGTGTTTTTATATATATATACACAGTGCACACATAATGTAAATAAAAACTTTTATTTTGGATTCAAAACAATTTGCACTAATAATAAATCATGATTAATTTAAATTAAAAATAATTTAATAATTTATATACATATACACACACGTATATGACGTCCTTAAAAAGTTCATTTACTAGGAGCAAAAATTCATTTGATTGATCTAAATTAATTTCGGCTGTGGGTTTGGGTGTGAAATCTGAGCTGGATGTGTTCATGGGTCAGTATTACCTCTAATTAAACCAGATGACTATTAACGCCAACATTCTCAACACTAACCGGATTAATGAAGGACTCGAATGAGGATCCAGAGACATTAGAACTCATGAACTACAGAAACACATTCAGAAGCCAAACGACCTTTGAACTTTCACTGGATGATGTTCTGAGTGTCTGCCAGTAACGCATCATCCTCATCCTCGTTCTCTTTGATGCTCTGAATTTCGTTTTTTTTTTTTTTACTCTAAAAGCTATTTTTTGTATGATGTACTAGAACGTTCACCTGTTATGATTTTTTAATTCGTTTTTTATAAATACTGTGTTTTTGCTGTTGTCAGCTGGATTTGTTGTTGATCATTCATCTTCCTCAGGATGAATGTGTTGGTGTTTTATCATCTTGAAGCATTTTACTGTTATTTGAAGCCATCAGAACATTACTCTGTAGCTTAGTTTCATCACAACCCAAACGAGTCGGCCAAACCTCTTCATAACGTGAAGTCTTTGAGTATTATGAAGAACATGTAGCCATATCAATGACTTCATATCCTGAGAATGTACTGCTAAACTATGACTAGTCATGTAACAGTGGGTGAACAACAGGTCATTATGAAACTAACTCCATTAAAACAAATGAAACCACCGGCTCTGTGTGTGTGTGTCTCTGGAATGTTCTGCAATCTGTCTGATAGCGAAGGAATGTTGACGAGTCAGAAATGTCTTCATCAGTAAAACAAGCAAAAGGCAGGATTAAGAAAGAAGCAGTGTTTTATTAACCAGCAGGGTTTCTGCAGGCTGTGTGAAAGGGTTAATGTAAATGTGTCTAGAGAGCAGTTTGATCAGCAACACTTCAGCATTTCCAACAGATCTCCATTACCCTTCCAATCATTTCACAACAACACGAGAAAATGACTTTTACACACGGTTCTTCACTCACTTTCAGTGCAAACATAGGAAGCACTTTTCAGATCAAGGTGATTTACTTGAGAAGCGAAATGACGTGAAAAAAAATCTGATATTGATTTAGTTCCTTTAACTTTACTGATTTAATGAAGTTTATTTTAAACGTGAGCCTAATGAGAATCATACCGGAGCAAAATATTGTTCATTAATTGATATTAATATTGAAAAAATTAAATCAAAATTTATTACAATATTTATGTTTGTTTACTGATATAAAAAAATCTTCACAGGAATTTGAATGTGTTTAAATCTCATCTCAAAATTTGACAATACAAAAAAAGTCTTAAAAACAATCTTAATTTACTAAAATTGACTGCTGTTGATTAAATCAACTCTTTTCAGAGTATTAACAGGCTTTTGTACTTTTTTTAAAGACGTTTTCCTCACAGTATTGAGATTCTTCTCATTCTATTCTCTCAGACGTCACGTCTTCATTCCACATCTCTAGTAAATCTATGATATTTGTACCGGAAAACAAGACTTTTTTAGCACAAGCATCAGTAATTTACAACTTTCTAAAACACTACTTAAGGTCTTAGTTTGTGGAAGACCCTGCAGAAACCCTGAAATCTAAACTCATTATTAGAGACCTCTTCAGTAGAGATGGACGGAGCTGTGTTGTGTTCAGGCAGCGTTCTCCGGACAGGAGTGAGGGAAGACGTGTGTGTGAGCGAAGGCAGAGCTGAAGTCCAGAACGTCGCTGACATGTCCCTTAGAGACCCGCAGGTTCCTCATGCAGCCGCGGAACGGCTCTCTGGAGCTCAGACAGTTCTGCTTCACGTCCGCTGCGAGACAACAGAGAAACACCATCAGATCCTGCACAGACTGACCCACCCGCATCACAGCAGCGCTCGGAGACTCCGTACCTGGGTATCCGCCCACGTAGATGGGGTTCTTAGTCTCGGCCGAGGTGGAGGATGAGTACGGGTTCTCAGCGGTCACCGTCACACCGTCCACGCTTAGACTCAAGCTGTGCTTCTGCTTCTTGGCCACCAGAGTCCGCCAGCGGCCGTCACACATGGACACAGAGCTCCTGCTGCTCGCCGAGATCCGGCCCGCGCCGTTATTCACGTTAAACACCACCTGAGATGGGACAAAACACCATCAGCCAGAGAGACACTGGAGAACAGCTCCGGGAGATAACAGCCAGTGATGAACACAAACACAGAGAGGAAGTAGATGCGTGACTGGACCAGAGAGATTATTGACTGAACTAAAACCATTAAACAAAATAGAAAAATAAAGGAAGAAAGGGACATTTTATTTCAGATATTTGTCAGCTATATATTTTTTTTATTATAATTTGACATACTATAATTAGTAAATAAAACTAAATAATATATAGACAAATTTCATCAAAGAACTTCAACTAAAACTAGTTAATAAAATGTATAAATATTATGTAAACAAACTGCATAAAATAACTGAAACTAAATAAATTAAACCTGGTAAATAAAAATGAATAAATACTAGACACATATATAGACTAGAATAATATATAGAATAAATATAGACACATTACACAATTAAAATCCATGAAATAATGAAAACTAAATAATCTAAACCTAGTAAATAAAGATAATTAAAAAACACTATATAGAAAAATTACATAAAAATTAAATGTATAAAATAACTAAAAATCAATTAAAACTAATAAATAAAAATTAATACTACACAGACAAATAACATACAAATTAAAATGCATTAAAAAAATAAATAAATACAAAAAAATCCCTGATAAATAAAAATGAATACTTTACAGACAAAAAGAAATTTACCTAATAATAAAATAAACCTAATAAATACTCTATAGATGAAATAAAATAATCAAACTTGGTAAATTAAAATAATAAAAAATACAATATAAACAAATTGCATAAAAAACAAAAGGTATAAATAAATAAACTGCATAAAATAAACAAAAGAAAAAATAAATTCATAAATACTGTATAGACAAAATTGTATAAAATAAATTAAAAGCAATAAATTGAAATTAAATAAAATATAGACAAACTGCATAAAAACTAAACGCATAAAATAATTAGAAGTAAAAAGTAATGAAATACTTTATAGATAAAAAGAGACAAAATGACTATATATATATATAAATATATAAACCTGTCCGTTGACCAGCTCCAGGCCGATGGCGTCCACTTTAGTGCTGCTGATTCCTAACAACACCCCGTCCGGTGCCGTGGAGCGGAAGTCCAGACTGACCGTGAGGTCCGAGCCCACGTTATAGCCCTCTTTGACTGCGGAGAGAGCGAGAGGTCAGCTGTGTTCTGAGCGCTCATCATTCATCAGTGTTAGAGTCAGACTCACTGAAAGCAGCGTATCCGCTTCCGCTGAAGAAAGAGCCGTCCTGAACCCGAGTGAAGCAGGGCCCAGTCGAGTGAGACGAGAGAGGAGCGCTCAGGTTCATCTGGACACCGCTGAGCGTCACGTCCTGAACACACGCCGCCAGACTGTGTGTGACCTGAACAACAACACGGACAGGCTCTCACTTACACATATACTGTATTATACAGGTATGTATGTTGTTCATGGTTTTAGTTTTACTTCACTCTAATATCACGAGCTTGCTCTATTCGGTTTCCTTTTTAAAATTTAAAAACTTGCTACATGTGCTGCGTTCGGCTAACCCAGACTTGTTATAGCACTTGCTGTTTAGTGGATTTTGATTGCTTTTATCATCCTCATGTGGATACCATCTCCGAAATGACTGTGACTTTTACATTTAATTTTAGAAAAGCTGTAATATTTTATCTGATATTTTTTACTGATAAAGTATCATTTTCTTTTCTTGAATGCATTTTGAGGAGGAGTTACGTTTCCGATTCTCTTGGCGGTGTATGTAGCAGGAAGTCCGCCGATGTACAATTTCCCCTCCACGTCCAGCGTGTGTCCTTTAGTGTGTGTGCGATCAGACTCGGTCCCGTCCACACTGACCATCACCGTCTTCTTACTGAACTCAGCCTTCACCTGCACCCACACACACACACACACACACACACACACACACACACGAGCACATCTCTGGGATTTATTTAAAATGAATGATAGGAGCAATGGTTTGCGAATATGAGAATGAATAACATTGCAAATCTTTCTGCAAATAGAAAGAGGATTAAAATTAAGCATTTAGTACTGAATTCAGTAAATTAGGAATTTTTTGCATGGTGCTACTCATTATACAAATCATTCCAAAAAGCAGGTACGACGTGGAAAAGATCTTTGAAGGAACCAAGACTTTGAGGGGCCCCAAAATATGCTAAAAGCTATGAAAAAGATGCTTGAATGCAATGTTGGTTTATGAACGACAGGTTTTCCTCAAAAGCATCTTCTGTGAAGTATGTTTGAAAAACAAGTGCTTGTGTGATAGTGTGCAATGTGTTTCTGACTACGTTTCATTAAACCTTTGTGTAAAACCACTTATTGTGAACAATTTTTTGACCTAAATAATAAAATAAAAAAAAAACAATAAAAAAAGTTCTCACTGGTGTTGTTTGATGTTCTCCAATCATTTAGTCCACTTAAAGGTGCCATAGAATGCATTGAGAGAATATTTTAATTTTTAAATTGTCCTCTGATATGTACATAGAAGGTATGTAGCTTAGGTAAGGAGAAAAAATGCCCAGAAACGTTTTTACAGGTCCATTTACAACCCTACAATTTGACCCTAGAAAGAAACAGTCTGTTTTTGCCTTATTTGGAAGGTTCATGAATAGTAATGAGGAGGTCTGCTCTGATTGGCTGTTTCTC